>BROG01001196.1:0-103612 GCA_030159075.1 Atrina japonica
GGACCTTTTATCAATGTACACAAATGCACCAAGATGGCGCCGTACATTAAAACGCAAGTTGGTATGATGCGGTCAGTTGGAAGGCCTTTTAGGACCACTTGAAATATCTTTAGGGGTTCTTCCCGGCACTCACATTTGATATACAGATAAACCAAGGAATTTTTATTATTGAAATGAAATAAAACAATGACTGTGAAGAATATTTTGTTGATAAATCCCAGGTTATTTACACTGCGACAGATACAGATCACGCATGTGTGAAAACGTATGTCTTGGCTAATTTGGTAAATTTGAGTCATCGTAACCGAGTTATCGTTCTTGACAAATTACGTCACTGTAGACCATGGGCGGAAAAGACAAGGATTTGGCCAACGGCATTCATGGTGAAGTGTGCTGCAGTGTATTGTAATACCCGGTCAAAGAAAGGGGTTGCAATGTTTTCATTTCCAAACTGATCCAGTAAAGCAGTGCGAAAAGTTAGGCGAAAGAATTTAAAATTTAATCCAAATAAGAATTCCAAGCTATGTGAGAAGCACTTTCTTGACAGTGATTTTAGAGTGAATCGAAAGTTAGCCAGAAGCATCAGGCATACGATGAGAGTTCTACATCTAAAAGACGAAGCTATACCATCTGTTTTTGATGATATTATAGACAACACTAATAAAATGTCATGTAGATCAACCTCTGCCTTGGAGAAAAGACGAAGATTCCAGGTATACATTGACTGTCATTAATGTACAAATATTTTGGGCACGCCTATTTACCCAAATTGACACGATCTAAAGAATGTGGGTCTTTTCCAGCTAAAACGCATTCGACCTAGTGTTTTTCCGACCTAATTCATTTTCGGCCTGGGAATTTTCGACCTATAATTTTATTCATTTTCAGTGTATACACAGTTAATATTTGGATGTAAATAACTGCTCTAAGGTTTTGTTTTCATCATTTTCTTTTCCTTTTTTTATTATTAAGCTATTGTTTAACAGTCTTGAACCGATGGCCTAGTCTCAACCTACACAGTGCAGTAGGTCGGGTAAAATCTCTTGACTCTGTAAGTCATGTCGTGGACATAGCCTAACCACCAATTTTTTCTCCCCCCAAAGTAGATATGATGTACACAGACGATGTACTACATGCAGATGTAAGTCTATAAAATTTCATTCCACTCTGCTTTAAATATTATATGTGGTACCGATTGAATATAAAGTGAAAGTGATAGTCGAACAAGCTATGGATTGGCAACTGGCGAGTTGTAAAGAAAGATAACTCTTACTAGAATGTCTTATTCTCGGTTCCATTAATTTTCTCAATTACAGGTTCCAGTGAAGAGGACAATAAAACAAAGAAAACATATTATATGTCAACTGATATGTTTTAATTTATTTAGTCATTAACCCTTTCAACCCCACAGACCATAATAGACTGGTCTGATACAATAGAAAAGAGCATACCATTAACTTGGTGGTGTAAGGGTTAAGAGATTGTAATACAAGACAAGACAAATGTATATAACTTTTAAAAAAAAAAAAGGTCTATTGTAATATTCCAAACATCAACATAAAAAATCATCACACGGTATTTTCATTACTAATATTACAAAATGGAGGCCTATCATTTACCACGAAAGCCACATTTAAACATTGGGTCTAACTCAATAATTTATAGTAGAGTCCATTATTTTTCTGGGGTTGATGAGTTAAACATCAATTCATCATTTTTATATGTTTCTCAATTTTTCCCCCTTCTGCCAAGTTCTGGTTTATACTTTATCCCAACATATATTATGTAATTTTTCCATCTTTTTGAAAAATGTTTACATAGGCTTTGTATGATATCACTTTCTGTCGCGGAACTTTATCCATTCTAACAGGAAGAAGAACACATGGCCAGAATGTGAATATAGTAATATAAACTGGAACTGATGTTGGCAATCTAACAAAGTTGACAAATGGCAAATTTTGTCCTAAAAAAGACATAAATTGAATGGTAAATTCACATCAAGAAGTAAATGAAGTTTTTCCTTGTGAAAAAATTAATTTAACAGTCATGTGTATTTAACCTAAATCTTATAAATTAATGTATCCCACACACTGGACTAAAGCAACACCAAATTGTTGCGAAACCACTAATGGAAGTTACCTGTGATTTACCAGTAGTTCTTTAAAAAGTACTAATGTATGTGTGCAACTTACAGAGAAATAAATGTCAGAAAGAATAAAGTAATTACCGGTACATGTAGTTTAAAAATTACATATAATGCAATTTACAATCAATGCCGTCTTATTTTTTCACTCTGGTTACTTTTATCTGATGTAAATTACATATTGGTTAGTCTCATCTAAGGTCATCGCATATAACCACTAAGTCATGGTTTGGCCCATATAAAATAAATAAAAAAGTCAATTCTAATTTTATTTTAGAGTCACATTGCATTACTTTCCATACTATGGACTAATCAGAATTTATTACCAATAATACCACATTTACTAGAAAGCAGTTTTTTTCTTATGTGTCACAGTAGGTGTTGGCACATTAAAGAACCCTACTGCTCAATGGCCGAAAGTGCCGAGCATAGGCCAATATTTTAAGCCCTTCACTGGTATTTGGTGACGTCTCCATATGAGTGAAATATTCTCGAGTGGGATGTTAAACAACAAGAAACAAACAAACAAACAATTTTTCTTATGTATAAAATCATTAACAAAATGGATTCAAGCAATTATGCTGTGAAGGTACTGATTGACATACGGGGTTGATCGAATTCAAGTGACATTTTTTTGTAAAAGCAGATGATTCCCCTAGGTCGAAAGTACCCACTACCCGATCTAAAGTGCATGTATCTAAATCCAATACGGCTCATGTGTTTTGTAATTTTTCCACGGATCACAGTGGGAAGATGCCTGTGGAAAATCTGAAAAACCACTGTTTTTTGTCCCATGGTTGTGTATAAGGGGTCATAAAATATTGTGAGCCAACACTTGTCGGCACCTCTCATCTCATCTGGAGAGAAGCAAAAACTACTGAGGCGTGAATACTGACTTGTCTTATCGATAATCTACCTGTAAAACCACTAGATTTATCCAAAAACAGGCAAAGAAGAATTTGTGGATTGTGTTTTTATTTTTTAAGAAATTATTGATATTTCGTGTATGTTTTCTTTTTACTTATCTACATGTCAGATTCTAGCACCCGTACTAGGCCTAATTAAAGAGTTATGAACACACTTTTTTATAATCGCACATATTTTTAAGTATTAAATAAAAAACAAAAATCCAGGGAAAATTTTTTTTTTATCGAAGCTGTCATTACTGAGATATTGATTTTTTTGTATGACGTCCGCCGAGGACACACCTTTGAAAATGAACTTAAAATAAAGTGATAAATAAAATAATAATAATAATAATAATAGTAGTAAATAAATTAAATAAATAGATTAAGTAACATTTAAAACAGGACTCCGACAATGTCTCTTTTCATAGTATGGTTTCAATGTTTACTTTTCAGATTTCCGCGTCCGTTCAAATCAGAACTCGGATATTGTCTCTTTTCGAACCGATTCTATAGCATCTCGTAAATCTTGACTTTTACACAAAAATATGCTATTTGAATGTCATTTGATAATATTTATAGATACCTATGATCATATACAATAATTATATTCAGTTTATCTTAAGTCAAAAAGCTTCAGATTAGTGTAAATTGACCTGATATCTTGACTCCGCCACGGAATCCGACTACTAATTTTAGTGTGCTGGCATCATACAAAATATAGAAAATCTAAATCGAAACAAAATTTGAGTAACTTTTTACTGCAAATGATTCAGAATGATATCCTTAATTATCATTTAAAAGATTATTTAAATAGAATTGGAAATGGACGAGAAATCAACAATCATTTATTTCGAATCCGCCGCTAATCGAATCCGAAAACACTATACTATCAGGACTCGGACATTTGCATCCTTTCGATCCGACTCGGCAGTATTACTAACCGATTACAAATTATGAATATTAACGATAAATAAGTGATTTTAGTGTCATTAAATGGTATACTTAGAAGGACATTATCATAAACGATTGTGATATATACCTTACTGTAAGTTTAAGTGTAACAAATTAACTTAAATCGATCCAATACCTCGACTCGGCCGTCGAATCCGACTACTAATTTTAGTGTGCCAACGTAAGACAATGTCATGTAAATCGAGTCCAAAAAATAATTTTATACAATTTTCTACTGTGAATGATGTAAAATACCACAATAAAGATATACTGAAAATATTGTATTCTTTTAATAAGTATTAGGGAAGAAATCGACAATTATTTGTTCGAATCCGACTCCGACTACTACTTTTAGTGACCACCGCTTGTGACTGTCTAATCCGGAAGTGACGTATCATGAGCAACCCGTGTTTTTCAATTCAAGGACGCATAATATAGAGGAACGTTGATATAGATCTATCTTAAATTTGAAAATGCCTTCAAAACACAGTGGAAGAAGATGTATTGTTGCTGGTTGTAGTAACACTGCACATGAAGGAGTCTCTGTACACACTTTTCCCAAGAACTCGTCAGTATCCAAAGCGTGGTGTCGATTTGTGAAATTGACAAGGTCTGATTGGAAGCAGCCATCCAAACACAGTGCTATATGCAGCGACCATTTTGAGGATGGATGTTTTGAGAGACAGAGTATATTGATGAAGGGCTTTGGATTTTCATCGAAACGGCGATTGGTACCTGGTGCGATACCGTCGATTTATTCTTCTAAGACGACGACGAAGAGACCGAGGTCAGAATGTGACTCCGAATCTGAGACCGAGAGGGACATTTTGAACAACGCTTTCTCCGAGTCTCTAAAGAAGAAGCCGAGAGGGGGTGCATCGATTTACCCAAAAGGACCCAAAAGGACCCAAAAGAACCCAAAAGGACCCAAAAGGACCCAAAAGGAACCCAAAAGGAACCCAAAAGGAACACAAAAGGACCCAAAAGGAGATTTTAATGTTTGTTAAATGCCATAATTTACAATATTGTTGTTTAAAAAATTAAAAAATCTGAAGTGTAGGGTGTTAGCCGCTATCTAAGCACGTTTTATTCATTAAAACGTACTTGATATAACGTTGCCCAGCTCTTGCCACGTGGAGGCCACCCATTTTAAGAGCCAAAATTTCGTAATTTTGGAAAAACAAAAAGCCAAAGTTCCAAATTGTTATAAAATGTTATAAAATGTTAGATAAAAAAATACATTATAGAGGTAATTAATTTTGTTTAATGTAAAAAGGAAACCTTTTTTTTTTCTTATTAAAGAAATAAATAAAACGTTTACATCATTATTTTAAAAGAAAGGTTATAGAAAAAGAATAGCGAATAAATAATTTAGGTACCATAGAAATTATGTAAAAACAAGCACTAATATATACATTCATGCACCATAAACCACATAAAAAATATAATAATAATAAAAAAAACAACAACAACGAATAAATAAGTCAGACGAACATAAATTATAAGAGCACTAAAAGGTATTTACAAAGCACACCTATCGCATGTGGATCAAACTGTTCTTATCGCTTTTACACGACGCCCTACCAAGGCCCAGACTCAGTTTTATCCAAGCATACAAGTTTTAACCAAGACAATATAATAGCAACACAATTCAAATGACAATTAAATCTACTAAAAATATTTACAAGGCACATACATAAGCCATCGAAATTAATTCTGATTTGATTTCATTCTACAGACTCGTATGTGGATCAAACTGTTCTTATCGTTTTTAAACGACGCCCTACCAAGGCCCAGACTCAGTTTTCCCAAGCATACGAGTCTAACAATAAATCAAACTTATTTACAGTCAAAACATTTTTGATTTTTAGTCACAATCGGGTAGTCATTCACACGCACGCTCGGGTAGTCACATTTGGTATAGTCACATCCGGTAGAGAGAAACATTCGGTACGGTCATATTTTGTATAGTCACAGTCGGGAATAGTCACAAGTGATTTGGGAAAGTCTAAATCGGGATTACCCGCCGGGTGCGCTCTGCTCTGGGGCGTTTTCTCTGGCACGGTTTCTGGGCTACCTTCGATGTCGGTGGTACCTATGTAATTAAAAAAAAATGGAATAATTAAAAAGATAAGATTTAGATTTAATAGTACACTGTATTGAATTAAATGATGGAATTCAATTTAAAGAGATTTAATATGAAATATTCAGATATCCATATAAATAATGCAGTGCATGGTAAATTGAAATAATTACCTGGAAGCTACATCTGGAGGACTTGATTATACTGTCTCTTGTCAGCTTCAATCGGTTTTTGGGAAAGAAGTTTCCATGTTTTCCTCTTTTTCTCCGATTGGCTCATCTTCACCCAGACGTCTGGTGGTACTCGGTGCTGTTGAAGGGTGTCCTCCAAGATATAATTTCCGTTGCCATGGATCGCTCGTCTTAGGTCATTAATTTGGAACGCGGATATTTCGTTAATTTTGGTTATCAAGTCGGGCATTTTGTGTGGCTTCCAGTCAAGGGATTGTTTTAACCGATTGTTCATGGACTCGGAGTTATTGTTGGTCCATTGCTCTGTGACGGTTCCATTTTGTAGTGGGAGGAAAAACATATTTATCCAACAATGGCTTTAAACGGGTTTGGAAATAACTTTTAAAATGTGGAAATTTGTTTAGGTATGAATCCAAGTCGGCAATTTTTGAATCGTACGAGAAAGAGTCATCACTGTTTAAAACACCGTTTTGTCCAAAAATTGAAGACACTATAGACTCCCTGTCCTTTGAACTGCATCCCTCTTTATCTTTTTAAATATCGGCGGACGTTGTCTTTCAAGTGTTTAGTACAGAGCAGGTGAATCGGGCTATCGAATGCATTTTGGATGGCTTTTTTTATTGCTTTTTCTTCATCACTACCCACTTTTAGTCCGGACGGAAATCCCAGTTTTGAATTTAGATGTGTCAGGAATTTGTAATAGGAGTCGGTTTCTCCATCCCAGTGCAATAATGTTGGGCCAAGGAAAATGGGATTTTGGAGAGTATCGCGCTTTATAATTTTCCTGTTTTTGTATGTAGTTGTAGTAACGAAACATGCTCCAAGGTTAAATGTCCTATCAATGCCTATAACACACTGCCTTTAGGGCCTACACAGTTTGTCTTTAAGTCCTCCAGCTGCTCATTCGAATAAACAATCACACTTGGGGGTTTGTTTGGTGTTGTTATCACTTCCCTAATATTATTTTCCCCATTTTGGCACATTGTAAGGGTTGCGAGGACTTCGTCTGCGATGTTGGTAAGTTTGAGGTTGTTCTGGTCTTTTTTGGATTCCCTGTACACTTTGTCTGTTATTTGTTTTGCATTTGGTGCATTTAGGGAATCGTCCATCATCATCTGATTGCTAGTTTTTATTGGCATCTGGTGTTGTGTCTTTGTAAATTGCAGCAGCTGTTCGGAGAATTTGTGGATCTGTCCGGGAATAGGCTTCATTGGTTCTGGTGTTGTTTCCATGGGGTGTCTTTTGGTTTTTGAATATGCCTTGATATTCCACTAGGGCGATGTTTTCCTTCGAGTGGAACGGTGTCGGTAGCCTTGTAAATACGGTTACTCTTTTCTGGTACTCCGGATCAATTTTCAACCTGGCGTAGTACCGATGGCATTTAACAATGGTGTCCTCATGAGGTTGTGTGGCTCCAGTGGAACGAATGTTCTTTGACCCTGGATTTTCTTCTCGACACAATATGAACCCTGTTTGATAACCACAGTTTTTAGTTTGTTGTCCTTATACGCGTATGTAGAATTGACAGTTGTTCCTGACCGCCCCCATGCACCGCAATCATCTGGAAATTCGAACTTTTTATCCTTGTTTGCTTTTATCAAGATGAAACGCGTTGCTCTTTTGTCCAATCGGGATGTTCTGGGGCAACAGTAGCTTCATCACACGCAGTCACAGCTTTGTATGCACTGTCTACTGTCATGAATCTGTTGTGTGGCAGGGATTGGACGGTGTTGGGTTCTTCGATTTCTGTATCTGGGTTTGGTGCACAGTCTCCCTCTTCTTCTTCTAGGATGGAATAGCGGTTTGATAAATTAATTGATGAATGGAAGCTACAGGGTGGGTGATGATATAGGCGATGATGGAAGCCTCGAACGTTTTCGTTGTTTGTATGGTGAAGGAGAGTCTCTGGATCTTTTCTTCTGAACAGGTGTTTTGGTCGATGGCGAAGACTGTGGCGTCACTGAAGTGGATGGTAATGAGTGAGGAGACGATGGTGGTGACGTGGGCACATGTCTTGTAGTCTTTGGTAGGTTAGACTCCTTAGTCTTTTGTCGAGGAGGCGATGGTGAAACATCTACAAACACACGTTGATCAAAAGTAGGCGATGGCAACGAATATGGAGACGATGGTGGGTGATGTACGCACATGTCTCGTTGTTGTTGTTACCTTGGATTGTTTTGTCTTTTTTTCGAGGAGGCGAAGGTGATCTTGCTGATTTTGGGTGTTGATTTGTTCCCGCGGCTAATTTTGAAGCTGAAGTTGAACTCCCTCCTGTCATTGTTTGGCACCGACGATGTTGATTTTGATGGCACGACGGGAACGAAATGGTTGGGTGTCCACTGCTTGTTTGGTTTAGGCGGCATGGTACTGGTCCACATGATTTTAATTTTAATTGAGTTTGTTTATTCATTTTTTCGCAATCACTATGAAACCATTTTTCACAAACGGCACAGAACAAGCTAGAATTTAAACAGTTCTTCTTGCACGCACCGCATGGCCACTCGTTCTTCTTTTTGATAGCCTGACGGCGAACCATGATGAAAATCTGAAAATACCAAGCGACAAAAAAATTAAAATAAGAAAAAGAAACCCCGATCTTATAACAGTTATCTTTTACTATAAAATCAATTTAGTAAACTTTTACTATAAAAATAAATATGTGGTTGAAATAAAAACTATTTGGGAATATTGATAAATGTAAGCCAAGGGCTTAGTGCTTATTTCTGATATATAATTTTATTACAGAATTAATTTTGTCGTGAAATACATATATAAATTAATTTTATAGGTAATACAAGAAATTAAAGTTGGGTACTTACCGGCTAAGTGATTTAAATTCCAGTCCGAAATTTGTTTGATGAGAGAGAAGTGAAAAGAGAAACCTGCTTTTATAACACCAACGTCTCATAATTAAGTTCTCATAATTTAATTAATGAAATTCTATTGGATATTTTAATCAACTCAAATATGCACGATCATTTGATTGGATAAACAAATAATTAGTTTAATTACATTACTAAAAATAATTGTATAATGAATTTTAAACATCAATAAACACAGAAAAAGTTCTTTATTGCAACATTTTTATTGAAATAAATATAAAATCTTTATAAAATCGTTCCCATTAATTCCTTTTGGGTCCTTTTGTGTTCCTTTTGGGTCCTTTTGTGTTCCTTTTGGGTCCTTTTGTGTTCCTTTTGGGTCCTTTTGGGTTCTTTTGGGTCCTTTTGGGTCCTTTTGGGTAAATCGATGTACCGGCCGAGAGGTGCACACGCAAAACGTGAACTTGCGCGGGTAAATATTTTTAAAACTATTTTAATTTTCAATCATTGGCGCCTCTCTTTTTACTTACTATTTTGTCTTTCACTTTCACGTACATCCACTTGTCAAAAGTTTATAGACAGAAGGCATAAATCACATAATATTTTACTATACGTTTCATATTTAATTATATTTTTTCAGAAAATATTGTGAAGCCATTTCTGATCGCATTTCAGTAGCATTGGATAGTTTCATAATATATTTTTATATTAGAGAGTTAGAAATAAAAAAAAAATAGATCATGTAAACAAAACTTGTGTAAACAAAAAATTTTGTGATGAAAATTTCCTTTGTGTAAGTAAAATTCTGATATGTATTTACAAATTAAAAAATTATATCCAAATATTAAATGAAACATTCTTTGTTTATCACTGAAAACTAGCATACATACGATTGTTAAAAGAAAACAGACTACTCTACATTTACTTTTAATGAATTTATCGGGAAAATTTTAAAACAATATATTATTTTCGTTTATTATTAATGAATTACTCGCTAAATCAAACAAGAGGCCCAAAAGGCCTCAACGGTCACCTGAGTAAAAGAGCAACAATCTCTTAAATTTAGTGATAGACATGTTAAAGCCAACTTTAAGAAAGGGAATCGTGCAAGACCCTTTAGGGACAGCAAAATTGTGTTTGAATAATGTCTAACAACATAAATTTAGCTCTCCCCCCCATGGGGTCGTTATTCATCAAATAATTTATTCATTTCCAAACTTTTTTTTTTTTGAGGTGATTTTTATAGACATATATAGGTAGAAAGAAGAGAAGGGTAGGGTATAAAAGTGAAGGGAAAGTTTTAAGAGGGCAGGAGTAAGATAAGTGTAGAGTCGGTTTCATATAATCCATCATGGTGAGTATATTTTAAAAAAACACACACACGCAACAACAACAAAAAATGAACCAAGATTTGTTGGTCAATCTATTTAGCTTTAGTTGCCGAAAACATTTTTTACTAATCTCATTGAGAGTATGGGACATTGCAATTATTATCAAGAGCAAACACAGAAGGTGCTCATTCGAATATCTGGTAATATAAAATACAAAACTCGATTTTCCACGCACCGAAGTCGTTCTAAGTTACGAGTGATGTACCGCCATATTCTCCCTTCCGAGAATCATGTGATCTACCTGTACCATGCATGCTGTAGCCTAGCCTACACGACTCATGAATCGGGTCGCCGGGAAAATGATTTACTTTTACGGCTTATAATATCAGTTAATTGTATTAAAATATGAAGATTTCCATCATTTTTTAGATAAAAAGTTTTCAAGAAGGAAGAATGTAATCGACACTGTAGCACAAGCAGTTTTTTTTTTTCAGGCGGATTAAAAACATTGAGTCCGAGAGAAAATCAGGAAATATAGTAATTTTTTGTTGAGTTTTTAGCAACGTATCTGTATTTACCCATCACCAAAATATCATGGTGACTGATGTAACTGATTTAATTCATCATTAATAAATTATAGAATCCAGATCGAAGTCACGTTCATGCTGGTGCGCCCAAAACTGTTGACTACATATCAGTAAAAAAAAAACTCACATGGATCGTAATAAATTAATATATGTAGTTCACCCGGATTATCAATGTCCTTTGTTACATGTACTTTTTTCTTGTCTTATCAAAACAGAATGTCAGGATGGGTCGCTTGGTTGAGATGGCCTGGTAGGTTTCAGGCATGGGTGATTTTTGTTGTTTTGGGGAATGTCATTCAAATTGAAGATTAAAGTGAATACACTGTCTCTAATTCCCAAGTCCAGCCAGCTTGTTGATGCAACTTAGACATGTATAAGTTACATGCATTTCCAAATTAAATTATTATTAAACTATTGTTACAGTAATTAATTCCAAATTAAGTTTGCTTACTAAAACCCCTAGATAGATAAATAAAATAGCAAGTTAACAACAAATACATAACACATGAAATAATTAAGCAACAAAGACTGGCCATACAATGTAATTTAAAAATATATATATATTTTTTAATGTGTTTCTTCCTACAACCTCCCCTACATTTTATGTATATTGTTGCTATTTTGCAACATGTATATGTATATTTAAAACAAATTAGAGGATGTTTCAAGCGATATTTATTTTTCTATATATTTGTAATAGAGTTTTGGAAACAAAATTCAAAATAAAATATAATTTTAGAAATGAACAAAAGCAACAAGTAAACAATAGCATAAATCAACTGTATTGAGACTGAAGTCTTTCTATTATGATATATCACTTTTTCAGATACTGTGTTTGTGTTACTTGTTCTTCAGTAAAAACTGCACAGATCGTTATTAATTTTATTTAATTTTTAGCTTGTGGATTATTGAGATTTTGGAGGTTAAAGTTCAGGATATGTACATGTAAATATAACTAAACTTTGTAAAGAATTTCGAATAAATTATTTATTTATTTATTAGATTTAATCAGACGAAGATTACATGTCTGTGATTTAATATAAATTTTAAAGATTACAAAATAAAATCTATAAAATAGGCTAAAACATCACCATCAAACATGTCAAACCCCTTTAATACATTTGAGAAAAATACTGATTTACATTGAAATAAAAGTGTAATAGTTATATGTAGCATCTCTGAGTGAGTAAGTGCTGTTCCTCAGGTAAATTACCTGTAGAGTGGGATGACATCAATAAACAATGAATCACACCAGGGGGTATACCTGTACCTTTAAGGTGTGAACATTTACACAGAAAACCACTTGGATTTCCACAGTGTTTTCAGGTGATATGCCCACTGTGTTTTGTGCAAAATCTACAAAACACCTGAGCTGTACTGTAGTCATAATTATCCTAATGCAAATAGGACTAATTTATTAGAAAGAAAATAATGTAAACAGTAAACTGAGATTAAAATTTTAAAAATTGTATAACTATTGATAAATATTATGAAATAAAAAGAAAATGTTTCGAAGGGGACAGCCAACTTACTGACTTAGCCAAAGACTGATTACTTCAAAGGGCCGTTACTGTTACTACTGGTACTGTAATTGTTCCCGTACAATTTATAAATATGGGTATAATTAATGGGATTTCACTAGATATTTTCCTACATGTGACGTCGTCTGCTTTTACAGTCTAAAAAATGTACTGCAGTCAGAAATTTCAAAACAATAATCTTTAATAGATTGTTACGTCAGTTTATCTGTGTTCCTCCCAACTTTCAGTTTCATGCCCCGGGGGAAGTGATGTCATTACGACATGAAAAAATTAAGATTATTAACGTGTTAATTCAAACAAAACATGGATATAAAATTGCTCTCTCCTAATAAAGTAATACATGAATTTTCTTCAGTTCACTTTTTGTAGAGCCAAAAGAAATTTATTAAACATATCTGTCTGGGATCTGTTATAGTAATGGTTACAGAAATGGCGCTGTACTCCAAATGAAGAAACTCTAAAACAGGGTCTTCTAATTTTTTTTTTCCAATTGTTGCTTTGCATATTTTAAAGGATCTTGAAGTAACCCGTTACTCTATAGAATTTCATTTTTGTGTGCCGTAAAATAAGGGAGATTTTACGAGAAATCATAAAAAAAATAGTCTGGGAACTGATACAGTACCAGTATTGGCAGTAGGGCTTTTCAACTCTCTAAAAACAGGGGCCTGTATCTTTCCAATTGGGAATTTTGCCTTGTGTTTCCATAAATTGGGGAAAATCTAACAGCATTCAAAGAGAATATGTGTAGTAGTCAAAGAAAAATGTATGATCAGACTGGGAATTAAACCCAGAACCTTCATAACACTAGCATGCTAGCAGGACACTCTTATCAACTGAGCAATCCGGGCCAATTGCCTCTGCTTTGCTACACTCCTCCCCCTTAACAAGATTTCTGACTTCAGGAAACAACAAGACTCACTCTTATCTCACACCTCTGTGATTTATTTAATCGGACAAGGAAAGATGTGCAGTCAGACCAGAAATTGAACCCATGACCTTCTTAACATTTGCAGGACGCTGTTAATCGATCACCAACTGAGCTATCTGGGCTGATACCTTCTGTACCGCTACATATAAATATCATTTCACTTATATATTTCAGTGTTTACTGTAATTAAATTATTAAAATACTTTACAAAGATACCTCCTCAACAGAAACCTCTTGGTATCAACATTTGTTTTCTTTTTCTTTTTTAATAACGTGAGCCAAAGGCTCATATGAGCTATTGTGATCACTCCCAACCCACCGTCCCATACTTGTCAACTCTCCCGATTTCTGCAGGAAAATCCCGATTTTGGCCCTGTTTCTAAACCTCCCAATCATTGTTTAAAAAAAAAAACCAATTTTTTAATATTTCCTTCCAGAAACAATAAATGTACCGAAATATGAAAAATGACACGAAAGATTTTATCTGGTTGAAACAATATACTAGCTTTCAAAAAAGTTTTGTAACCAATCAAAGGCTGGTTTGTACCCCTCGACTTTTGATTGGTTTTAGTGGTGTGTTGTGGGAGTGACTGACTGTCATGGAGTACCAAGGGCAGCCAAATTGACTCAAATGAGGAAATAAGTTATCAAACAATGATTTCTGGAATTGATATCAATGTAAACTAATCAAAAACAAAATTTTTTTTACAGTATACATGTACTGATTAATTTCCACTGACAATGCCTCATTTCAAGGAAGGTTCTGCCATTTTCACCTCCATTTTCCCTTACTTCTGGTATGGTAAATTATCGGAGCAACCCCAAATCAAATCATCAAAGAAAGATTATCTCTAAATATACTTTGAAAATTTGAAAATAAGGTCAGTAAAATTAACAAGAACAAAAATGAATTCGCAGTAAATTCATTGATTCCATTGAAATTCCATGACAACAAAGAATATTCTGGGATTTCGCATTTAATTATATACAAGTAATACATGTAAAATAGTTTTTTTCCTTTTTTCTACAAAAAATAAAAACAAAAAACAAATCTAAACAAAGATTCATCTATATAATAAGTTAATCATACAATTAAATTCACAATTGAGATCCAAAAAGTTGTTTATATATTAATTGAAAACAACTACTGGTAATTGACATTTTTTTTATATACATGGATTTATACAAGTAGATCTAATAAAGTAAATAAAAACAATTCTTTATTATAAATTGTAAGAAGTAGACACTTAGTGCAAAAAAAACAAAACATTTGAACACTGGTTGCTCGCAGTCTTGCCAACCACTGGAAATTTTCGTCACACATTGTGTGTGTGTGTGTGTGTCCCCCCGAAAAATTTCAAAAACTTGCAGTGTGCTGTCTGTCCATAAATATTTCATATTTTCAACTTCTTCTAGAAAACCATTGAAGGGATTTTGACAAAACTTGACAGGAAGCAAGTGCTCAAGGTCTTTTATGAAGTTTATAGTTTACAGCCAGATTGGTCTAAATGAAGAGGGGTTCCAAATGGTATCCCACTTTAAAAGTCTTCTTCTCCAGATCTGCTACTTCAATTGAAAAACAGATTGTTTCTGAGTGATCTACATAGATGTATGATTCAGGTGGTTTTTTTTTAAATATAAAAAAAACTGAATCTTAATTTTTGATGCGTTTTTGAGGTCTTTTCAGACTATCATTCATTTTTGCATATTTACCTTAATTATCTCCCCTTGCATTAAAAAGTTTTATGTGTATATAAGTGAAGTAATGTTTTTGTGCAAAAATTTTGCCAAAATTTAATTTCTAGAATTTTTAAATTAATTTCATAAAACAGCAATATTTATGTTTCTTGGCCAGATCAGGCTGCATGTACATATTCTTCCTGGTCTTCTTTCCACATTTGCAGATGGGTTCTCAGGAAAAGGGATTGAGGCCATCACAAGTGTAAAACTGGGAATTTTGTGACCTGAAATGGGATCAGGTTATTTCGACATGAGTAATTTTGGCATTTGTAAGCAAGTATTTTGGCACTTCCAAATGCATCATTTACATGATGCATTTAAACTTGATTTTTGGAAATTAATATTCATCGGGAGTTATTAATTGATTTATCTTAATGAATGTTAGCTGCTGATTTTACCGGGTCATATGCTGAAAGTACCTGATGCTGAAAAGTTGCCTTAAAGTCCCAAATTACTGGTACATGTAGTTGTACAAGTGTCGAAATTATTCAGTGTCGGTTTTACTTATGGATTTCCCTATAGGCCTATTTTGTGTCTGGTTACACTTACAGGAGTCTTCAGAAAGCAAATTTGACTTGTATTTTCCCCCAAATATGCATGAATCCCCAATTTGGAATTTCAAAATAAAAAAAAAAAAAGATATATAATTTAAAAAAAAAATACCTCAAATGTGGCTTTTCTTTTTTAGTAAGAAATTTTGCACCATATTTTCCAGTGGGAGCCTACTGGATTATGTCCCTTAATTTCTGACCGCTGCATACAAGTTACAACTGGCACCACAGTATTAGGTTGTTTCAGTTTCAACTCTATCATAACCTAAGATATAGGGGGCGCTGTTTCATTAGTCTCTACATTCTACATTAATTTGACTACCAACTTTTGTTGTTATTATTCTGAATATTTTCATTAGTATAAACTTATATTTGCAAGCATGATTTTAATCATCCAGTTGCACACAGGGCCTACACTGTGAAATATTAGACCATATGTGAACACCACAGATGGTATTCTCGTGGCATTGGATGCTAACTAATTAATAAAAATAAAACATTTTATAAACCAATTTAAATTCATCGATCTTTTAAGCGGCTTTTTATTTTTTTTTGTGAGATTTATCAGAGTTTTAATAGATGTTCCATATCCTTGATGTATGACATATAATGTAGTTCAAAAATCACTCAAGTTGACGATCTGCTGATATTATAGCTGTCTGTGTATGGTCAGAGCAATCCCCAGTATTTACCAAATCCCTCCTAGTATTTTCTTAAACCCAGTACGTCTGTGTTAACATTACCTTGCAAATCACAGCATCTGTCTGGTGGAGTTAGAACTAGATCTATTAAAATAAATACAGTGGAACCTCGTATTACGACCACCTCGGTTAGAAGACCACCTCGCATTTAAGACCATAAAATTTCAGTCTCTTGAGAATTTCTTATTAAATATTACAAAAAAAAATTCACTAATGCGACCACCTCGCTTTCCTGGCATTACGACCACCAATCAAAGTCTAAAATGGAATTATTATGTCAACCTCATAAATAAGACCACTACCTGAGCAGAATTTAAACTCGGTTGACTAAAAGCTCTGCTTATCATGCCTTTTCATCTCTGTAATAACCAACCCTATTGTTTATCGAGTGCGGTCATGCGGAAACAATTACACAGGTGATGTTCGCAGGCTTCTTTCATAACACCTGTAATTAATTACAATCGTGGACAGTACCCGTTATAGCAATGCCAATGAAATTACAGGGTTAATTATGACCAATCATTACAGTAGTCGGTACACAGGTTTGATATTCAGCAATTATAAAACTCGTAATTACTTGTGAAACAGGCATTTTGTAGTACCTGACTGTCATTTAATTTACGGTTGTTGCTTTTTAAAGTACAACTTGTTATACTACCGACAACTCTTACAAACATTTTATAAGAAAATCTTTGATTTAGCTACTAACCGTTTGAACATCAGCACGCAAATATTTTCACTGCACTAGGATTTTACGCACGATGTCTGCCTCACCCATTCCGAGGAAACAGGATTCCAGCTTATACAGGAAAGTGTAGGGCTATCACAACGGACATTAGCTGATAAAAACTCCAGTCAATTTTGAAACGAAAAGCCATGACAGTTATGAGAAAAATGACAATCAGGATCGGAAGCGAGTTTGTATTAGACCACAAGAAGATTTGTTGACAAAAATTGACGAACTTACGTGGAACTGGTTTACAGTTAAACGTGAATCAGATATATCGATATCGGGACCACTTATTCAAGTACAACATGTAAAATAATACAATATAGAAATTTGACAATGAATAGTCTAGACCCTAGCTTAAGGGACCAACTCACTAATCAGACCACTTTGGGTCAGTCAGTTGGGTGGTCTTAATAGTGAGGTTCCACTGTACTGCAAAACCTATTTAGAAATGACCATATCATTTCCTATGAAATTAAGATCCACATTAAAACAGCAATCTAAATATTTTCCGAGAAAATCTCTCTGTCTGTCTGTCTCTCTCTCTCTCTCTCTCTTTCTCTTTCTCTTTCTCTTTCTCTCTCAGAGCGAGCTGGCTTACAGGTCCATTGTATATCTAATTATAGTTCAAAACCAATTGTTCTGTTTTCATGACTACATTGAATAGACAGGGATGTGCCCTTCTGCATCATAAACTAATACGATCATGATTGGTGATAAATGGAAATCAATTTGGCTTCTACTCCTGAAAAATTCCCCTTTTATCTAAACAGGCTCCAATATTTTTACACTTGCAGATTTATTCTATTTAAGTACAGTGGAACTCGCCTGAAGACCAACTCACAATTAAGACCATGAATTTCCAGTCTCTTCATTAAAACTGTATCTGTACAGAACCTCACTGAAGAGACCACCTCACTAATAAGGCCACTTTGAGTCAGTCAGTTAGGTGGTCTTAATAGCGAGGTTCCACTGTATATCTAAGTTTGTCTTTTTTTATTACCAGGGATCGATATTAACGTTTGTCCAACTGTCCTTGTCCACATGAAAATCGGCTCAGACAAGTATACCTTCTTAAGAACTGGCCCAAGAGGACAAGTTAAAATAATCAATATGTATAATTTGTGATTCCAAACCTCACCAAATTGAGGTGTATCCATTTGATATCTAATTTCAAAGTTGAAGATTGAATTATTCAGTATCTTGTTTAGTTTTTGGCAAGGTCTATATCATTATCTATTTTGTCAGACCAAACAATGAATTGTACTGTTACCTTAATGTCCGACCGAGAGGAATTTTATCATACAAATCCTTTAGTCTGACACTTTCAGGAACTCTTGTTTTATATACAGTGGTATTTACCCATTTGCATAATTGTCATTGGTATAGTAATTGCTTTCATAAATAATTGCTACTGCCGTATTCTACCGTATACTACTGCAAAATTCGGGGAAGGGATGGGTGCTTAATGGGCCCAATCAATTGTCATATTGAAGTAAAGTTATTGTTGTTAATACATGTAGTACCGAGGACACAAACAAGTGTCAGTCACCTGGAAAAGATTCTTTATTGAATACTATGTAAAAAAAAAAAAAAAAGTGGTGAAGGGTGCCTATAGGGGCATGGGCGCCTAATGGGTCAAATACAGTGTGTATCTGCTACAAACAAATTACTGATAGACTTTTTGCACTTTCAACACACAAAACGATAAATCTAAGAGTATACTTGTACACACTGTTTCTGTAGACCATATTGTCATACTGTACAATTCAACTGATCTTTATTGGCTGAAGAGAAAGAAAATTTTGATGATTTTTACTGTATTTTTAAATGTAAATTTGTATTAAAGTTACTCAGATATCTTTGTCTTCCTTCATAATCATGTATACCATATATCTTTTGCAGACATTACAAGCGCACACCTCAAAGCAACCACAAAACATGTGTGTAAGAGATTCAACAGGCAGATGTACTCTACAATCAAAGCACAAATGCTGTTTTCCAAAGTCAAACAAAGAAAAAGAATCTGACAGATCCATCAAAAAAACTGAACAACCGTCATTTAGTGATTGTATGTATTTGAATAGACCAATTAAGACTGAGCCATGTGATGATTATAATGAATATGAACAGGACCAATGTTGTGGGGATGCACAAGAGCAATACAGACATTTCACAACTAATAGTGAATCACTGGAGAGTCAAAAGAACCTTGTACCGAGTAAATACTCATCTGCGTCCAGTGGAAAAATTGAGAATGAAAAGTGTCTCAGGAAGTCATCAAAGCTCAGTAAAAACACATCAAATTTAGATGAAAATGATCCTTTTGAAAATAGCAAAGAGAAATTCAAACTAATCAAAATAAGAGAGACCACACTGAAACTGGATCCATCACACTTAGCTGAAAAACCATCAGACTTGGCAAGAATCGCTAATCAGTCCCAGACTGGAGAGTGTACAGTAGAGACAAGTGGGTCAAGTAAAATTGATTTTCAACATGCTAATTCTCACATTTCTGGCAGTTCTGCATTGATGAAGGAGAATTCAGGGATGTGCTGGGGTAAATATAAGAATGTCCATCTTATTTTCAAGATGACAAACAGTGAATATGTAAAAATTTTAGACCGATCTAGTGAGACTGAAACAAAGTCTACAAATGAATTTGAGACAAATGACGAGCTAGCTGAAGAAGTAAAAACACTTCAAACAGATGAAAGTGTTACAGTTGAGATTGGTGTAAAGCAGTCAAACAAAGAAAAAGAATCTGAAAGATCCATCAAAAAAACTGAACAACCGTCGTTTAGTGATTGTATGTATTTGAATAGACCAATTAAGACTGAGCCATGTGATGATTATAATGAATTTGAGACAAATGACGAGCTAGCCGAAGAAGTGAAAACACTTCAAACAGATGAAAGTGTTACAGTTGAGATTGGTGTAAAGCAGTTACCAATGAAAGCATGGGCATCAGCCTCAAATAAACCAATAACTATTGCATGGCAGAAAAGTTCCGAAGATATTGGTAATTGTCCAACATTAAATGGTCAGACGGACACAGCTGAATGTGATAAAATTAGTTCAAGTGAATCAGAATTACCTGAAACAGATAAAACACAGACTGATTTACGTGTAAGTGGAAAAACAATAGAAACTCCAGAAGAGGAAAGATTGAAACCGAGTCCATGTGAAACTGATCACGTGAATGAATGTTCTTCAAGCAATTTGATGGGAATGAAAAGAAATAGTATATGTATATCATATTCAACCAATCTTGGTACAAGTTCAGAAGCAACCACAAAGAAGAAATTCATATCGTCTGAAATAGGTTCAGGTACAACAGAGGTCATGGTTTATCCTCAGCCAACACAAAAGGTCACAGTGCGTATTCCTCGAGATGGTGATTGCTCTACCAATAAAGTGAGAAATGGTAAACTTTTGAAAGTAAAAAATACTGGAGGCCCATCAGGGAAAACACTCAATCACAAAAGTCTACGTCCATGTCCATGTGAACTTCATAAAACAGAAATGTCGGCGATCTCGAGTGAATCAAAATACAGTTCCAAAAGCATCAGTGACATTTTTATTTCAAAAGTTCTTTCATGTGTGTCATTAGATAAAGAAGTAAATTGGAGCTTTTCATTCCTTGATACAGACTCACGTAAGGATTTCAATATTTATGTGTTTAATAATGGTATTAGAGACACCATTAATTCTGACATAAGTGATCTAGATGATGGTAACCAAACGGAATCTGGCAGCAGTGACACAAAATCTTTGATTTATGAAAATAATCTTGATGACCTCTTCCTTAGTTTAATGTGTAAGAGGTGTCCATGTCCTGCTGACCCTGATCATGTGAGAGCAGAGAAACTTAGTGACACCATGTTGTATGTTTCAGTCTCATGTTGTTGTGACCATTTAATTTGCTCGTGGATATGGCATATGAAATAAAACATATTTGAACTGATTAAAAGATAATCGTTTACCATACTACAGTGGAACCTCGCCTAAAGACCACCTCGCTTAGGAGACCACCTCACAATTAAGACCATGAATTTCCAGTCTGTTCATTAAAACTATATCAGTACAGAACCTCACTTAGGAGACCACCTCACTAATAAGGCCAATTTGAGTCAGTCAGTTATGTATATTAAATGCATTTTGTAAATTTACATACTCATGATATCTGAAGAAATGACCCTTTCATTAGAAGACAACAAACTTTCAGCTACTTTAATGAAAAACAACTAAGTCATTAGCTACATTCTTTCAATCAGTCAGAAAAAAATTATCGATTTCTATACCCACACATAAAATTTAGCTATACTGGTGCGGTACCTATATTGTATTCTCGGACTCTACCTATTTGCAGACACTTTCTGGCTGTGTGTGAATAAACAAAAAATTTTCCAGACTTCATGATATATAATTTTCTGTTTTTATAAAAAAAATCAAGAACATGCGAGATGAATTATGATTGATACATGTATATATAGCCTACATGTACATGCAAGCTGTATTCTTCCAGTACAGTATTCATTGACATTATATTTAATGGCCTAAATTCACTTTTTCCCTCTTATTTCCTACAAAAACTCATCAGATTATATTGCATATATTATGAATATGATACAACATTTCAGAGTAATTTGATAAGTTGAACTTATGGTACTGAAGAAAAACCTTAATTCTCGTCCAAGAATACATGTACAATGTATGTACCATACCAGTATATTTTGGCTGGCTAATTTACAATATATAATATGTTTAACTTGTTACTGAAAACTATTGTAAACTGCTGTAATTTTAATGTTTACAGTGAAGACCACCTGACTGTATAAAATTGGTCTGATTAGTGAGGTGTTCTCTTAAGTGAGGGTTTGGCTTTGCAGTTTTTAATATTTATTAAGATTTTCAGTAGATTGTACATGTATATTTGTATATTGTCTTTGATGTGAGATGGTCTGGTTACCAAGGCGGTCTTAAGGAGAGGTTTACGTCTACTGTATTTACAAGACATGCATGAAGTGAACATTTAATGGTAGCAAATATTGTGCAAGGAAAAGCAAACTGTGCTAAAATTGCCAAGTGAATACAAATATACCTGTACTTCAGCGCTCACGTAATTTTAATGTGCTGAATTTAAAACCGCAAAAGAATTGTTTCCAAGCTGTGACCTTGCTACTGGTATATTTTTCTCTTTTGAATGGCAGTTTGATTCTCGTGACACAGAAGATTAACAAAAAATGTTGACCAGAAAATAAGCCAATTACAATATGTTTTAGCTAATCTTGAAAAAAAAAAGTCTGTAGCCCAATGGCAGAGTGAACCCTGAGCTGTCGGCTAGATTATTCATTGACTGTACCAAATTTAGTCGGGGGACCTCCTTGATGGAATGGTAAGAGCATCATGCTTTGAATCATAAAGTCTCACTTCTGGTCAGTACAGAATCAACCCGTGCTGTAACCTAAGCTGATTTTTAATTTGTAAGGAAGTTTGCCAATTTACTAGTGGAAGACCAGGGTTCTGTGCTCCAACATTAAAAACTGACTGCCACCACATAGCTGAAAAATAACTGAGTACATGTATGGCGTAAAATACTATTATTAATATTCGAATACCAGATTTCGTCAATTTACTGTACATGTAATCTTTCTGTATGATTATTTGAAGTTGTGCTTCTACATGTATAGCACACTTGGATCTGATAGTAAAATAATGTTTTATAATTATACCTCCCAAATATTAAAGAGTGAGTAGGAAAGGACACAGAACTATGACTTGAATGTTTTTTCATGTTTGACATTCATATATTATATTCAAGCATTCAAAAATAATTCTGTATGCAGATACATTTGTCTCCCCTGGTTATTTTGGCCCTTTACAACAGAAAACCTATTCGCCCCATCTTAAATTCACCATAAGTCATACATGAATGTTCATGTTTCAGTTATAATAATGTAAATTGAAAATTTCACTTGCATTTTAAATTCGCCATCTCTTCTAGGGGTTGAAAATGAAATCAGAGAGAAAAATTGCTGGTATACATATAAAGTATTGGCATGGTAACTAGGTCATGTAGTTTTCCCGATCTCAAAGTACAAATATGTAAATACATGTAATTTAAGTATGTCAGTTATTTCAATCAAAGGTGTGCGTTCACAGATTAGTTGCAAAGTAAACTAAACTTACATTTTGCTTTATTTGTTATGCCACCTCCCTCTCCTTTGTAAGGGGTATATGTTGCTTTGCTGCTGTTAGTCCATGCACCAACAGTTTCCATATATTATCTCTGCAGCTGGTGCACATATTGAAATGAAAATTGGTATACAAATATATCATAAGAATATCTAGGTCAAGTTCTTAAACAATTTTTGACAGAGTTAAGTCCCTTGAACTTAGAAAATTTCCAATAATTCAGAGTCCATTAAGTATTTCTGCAGCGGGTGCATGTAATTGAAATGAAATTCGGTATACAGATATATCATGAGAATATAGAGGTCAATTTTTTAATTTGGTTACCGTTTAACCATTTTTGACAGAGTTGTGCCCCTTGAACTTGTCTTAGAAAATTTCCAATAATTTAGTTTCCTTTTAAGGGGGGGGGGGGGAATAATTGTTTTACAAACAGCTCTTGTTTGAATGGTGTTTACGCCACACCAAAGAAATTTTCAGTTATATGGTGGTTGACATGGTAAAACCTAGGCCAGTTTTGTGAGAAAGTTTGCATGTTTACTTGCAGAAGACGGTAATCTCTTCCCAGGTTCATTGACTAATCTTGGCCTAGCACCATAAATTAAAACTTACTCAAGTCTAAGAATATTCTCAACTTCACCTGCTCAGCCAATCAGATTTTAGGATTAACCAAAGTTGAGTAAATCTTTTATGGTACCAGGCTCCGGTCCTCTTCTCCACCATGGGACAGTCTTTGTCGATGTGGTGTAAAACTTCAATAAATGAAGTTCTTTTGACCGTGTGCATCTTACTGCATAAATTGGAAATGCAGTTTTCAAAAATAATACTAAATCATATATTTCAGTCACAGAATTATTGTATGATGGAGGGAGGGGGGGTATTTTATTTTAAAATTCTGTGAAAAAAAACCGCATGGAAAACCTTTGGATACAAATCAACATTTCTAATGAGACATGAGGACACAGTATTGATTTAATTGTATTATTTTATTCATATGACAATTACCTGTGCAGCTGTAATTAATAGTAATTGTTTCTGATGCATCAAGATTTTATGAAATTAGTTCCCATGATAATGATGTATACCCGTAAATAAAAATTTCTGTTCAAGAGAAAGTACCAAATATTAATTATTCTGATGCATAAACAATAAAATATTACTGCAGTAGAGTTCTTATAATAACATAACATTGATGATTCAATGTTATAACTACGGGGGCCTCCGTGGCCGAGTGGTTAGAGCAGTGCACTTTAAATCACACGGCCTCTCACCTCTGGTTTGAATCCCGCTATGGTCATTTCGAATTAAGTGAGAAAGTTTGCCAGTTTTCTTGCAGAAGGTCGGTGGTCTTTACCCGGGTAGCCGGGATTTCTCCTCCACCAATAAAAACTGGACGCCATCATATGACTGAAAAATTGTTGAGTGTGGCGTAAAACAAAAAATCAATGTTATAACTACAGGTAAAGTCCAATTCACATAACTTGGTGGGTTGCTGTAGACCTTTGAATTATCATACGTATTCTACGTATTTTTCGATTGTGACAAACTTCATGGGGAAAACATTTTATTCCTCACTGGATGCTCATGTGTGGTCACAAGCAGAGCTATTTCTTTTGTCGGTGTAAGTTTAATCTTCCTATGCTTTTTAAACTCGCCCAGGTCAAGAAAGGGTTCATGAAATGCCACCTAACCAGATTATATGGATATAACAATACATACATATACATATGTAGATTTGTGATAAGCATATATTGTGAACACTTCTATATGGGAACATTAATAGTTAATGTACAAATAGTAATGTTGTAATGACAAAACATTCTATGTACTACAATAAACAGGATATAAGATGGATTGCATAATTTTAATACATGTCACAACCTTCTGTTCATCATTTTAACATGTATACAACAAAGTTGTATATATACCTCTAGTAAAAGTATTGCTCGCAAAACAATCTATAATAGATAAATACAAGTGATTTTAATGAATAATTTGCATCAGTAGACAGACTGTTGTATTGCATGAGTTAACAAATGTTATGAACTTAAAAGATAATGAATTGAAAGATTTTGAATTTAGAACACCAAACAAAATCCAAACAGTTTATCATGTAGCTTTAATAATTCTTTATCCACATGGTGGGAAACTGAAATAAAATCCTTGCATGCTAAAAATTCAATTTTGCTAACTTCATTTTAAAATGGCAGCTTACTGCCAATTTTTTTTTAATTTTCAAATTAAAATTAAAAAAAACATTAAAATCTTTAAAAAAAAAAACAAAAATAAAAAAATAATGCAAAGTGCCTTGGACATGTTTAGGTAGCGTCACTCTGTTGGAAACCATCCATAGCACAGGTTGAAATATGTGGCATGTCATCTGGAGATGTAAAGACGTGAAATTTAAGTACTGACAGAAATTGAAGCAATTTTCCATCACTCCCTTGACCATACTGCAGAGATGACCACTATTGGTCACTGGCATTTAACAATGACTAACCTGACCACAAAGTGATTACCAGAATTAGTCACTGGTATTTATCAATCACTAGTTTTGGTTCACCATACAGTAATGGTCAGAACTGGTCACTTGTAGACCTACTTATCCATCAACAACTTGATGACCATAGTTGGTCACTGGTACTTATCTGTCACATACTTGAACAGAGTGATGACCACAGTTGGTTACTCGTAGCTTTCTTATACATCACAAACATGACCACAACTGGTTACTATAGCTACTAATTTGACCACAGTTGGTCACCAGTTCTTATCCATCACTAAATTGACCACACATTGATGACAACAGTTGGTCACCATTCTTATCCATCACTAGCTTGACCACACATTGATGACAACAGTTGGTCACCATTCTTATCCATCACTAACTTGACCACACATTGATGACCACAGTTGGTCACCAGTTCTTATCTATCGCTAACTTTACCACACACTGATGACCAGTTGGTCAATAGTAATTATCCATCACTAACTTGACCACACATTGATGACCACAGTTGGTCACCAGTATTTATCCATCACTAACTTGACCACAGTTAGTCACCATTACGGTACTTATCCATCACTAAATTTACCAACCACTGATGACCACAGTTGGTCACCATACTTATCTATCATTAACTTGACCATTAGTCACCAGTATGGTACTTATCCATCACTAACTTGACCACACATTGATGACCACAGTACCATATTTATTCATCACTGACTTGACCACACACTAATGACAACAGTTGGTCACCATACTTATCCATCACTAACTTGACCACAGTTAGTCACCATTACGGTACTTATCCATCACTAAATTTACCAACCACTGATGACCACAGTTGGTCACCAGTACTTAATTTATCCATCACTTACTTGACTGCACATTGATGACCACAGTTGGTCACCATACTTACCCATCACTTTTCTGACTATAACTGGTCACTGGTATTTACCCATCACTTGCTTGACCACAGAGAGGTGACCACAATTGGTCACTGTTACCAATCTATTACTAACTTGACAACACTGCGATGACCACAATTGGTCACTTGTACTTACACATCACTAATTTTTTTGAACACAGTTGGCTGTGTAAATATACATCTTGAACTTGACCAGTTGGTCATCAGCAAATATCCATCCCAAACTTGACCAAAAATGGTTACGTGTACTTTTCTTGCACCTGAGATAGACTGACCTCGTTTTTTATCAGTACAGCAAAATTCTATGCGGTACTGCTTATCCAGAACGTTTTGTATGCCTACACACGTCGATTGCATTGTTGGTAAACACTGAAGATCAAAGAGATTTTTGTGTCGACACTTTACATTTAAATGTGACATCAGTTGTACATAAATCTTACCTACCTAATTTGTTTAAAAGGAAATAAATATGTATGTGTATAATATGTACATGTATAATATGTACGTGTATAATATGTATGTGTATATGTTTATAATGTGTACATGTATAATGTGTATATGTATGTGTATAATATGGGTTTATATTCAAATGCCGATGGTTTGTGACTAGGGGCAAGTGTATAATACACAGGGATTTAAATTGAGTTCTATGATCAAGAAGCCATCTGGGCTCATATGTCACGATTTTTAAGGAGCCCAGTTGCATGTCTGGAAGCCCAGAAACCTGCTCTTCCTATATAAAAAATCTCAGATACCAAGGTATAAATCAATAGAATGTCCAGGGCATAGATACAAATCCGGTAAAAATGGACAAACACGGACCCCTGGAAACCAAGAGTTGGGATCAGGTGCCATGGAGGAGTAAACATCCACTGTCAACCAGTCACACCCGCTGTGATTCCACAGTCAAATTAAAGTGAAATACCTATAGAACGAATCCTCGTCATAAAAGCAATTAACAAGCTAGCCTATAGTGGAAACTGATTATCTCGAAACTGATCCTGAATTCCAGATAACTGATATATTATTATGACTACAAAAATCGGGACCAAACTTTCAACTTTGACATATCCGGAATTTTGACTCAACCGATTTCGCCATTATAAGATTCCACTGCATTTTAAAAATCTTACTACGAAAACATATTTTAAAGTAATTCATACACTAGCTAGCAAGATATATTCAGTTTACAAGAATATCAGTTTAAATTTGTGAAAGCACAAGATATACCCCAAAATTTTCAGTAAGCATCTGGGTTAACAGAATGTTAAATCAACTAGCCCAGCTCAATTTTTTCTCGCCATAGGCTTCTGGGCCCCTGCTAATTTATATCCTTAAATACAGGTTTATATTTATTAGCGGATGGTGGGGGGAAAAAGGATGAGCGATGTGACAACTAAAATAGGTCAAATTGATAAATACATGAATCTAAACAACGGCATTTTCATTACCTTTCTCTTTGGAAAATTTGTTTTGTTTGTCCTAGCATATATTTAAGTGAAATTACAGTTTTTTGTTGTTTTACACCCCTAAACAACATGTAGATGTCACCAGCTTGTGAAGTGCCACAAATTTTGACTTGTGCTATGAACTGATGCCAATGCAGTGAGGGTTCGTTTATGTGCCACAGGACCTTGATTTTAAGTTTCAACCGAAAGACTCATGACTTGTATGCCAAGCGTTTGGCGAAGGAACAGCCACTTCCATTCTTAAAAAGTATTTGGTATGACCCGGTACAGTAGAACCTGTCTTGAGAGACCACTCTCGTGAAAGATCACTTGTCTTTTAAGACCGCATCCCGAAAACCACTTGGTTAGATAGTTTTCAAAATAAAACTTTTTTTTTTGAGAGACCACATTTCACTGGCAGATGGGGTGGTCTGCCTAGACAGGTTCCACTGTACTGGGAATCAAACCCAAAACCTTCCACTTGGGAGTCAAACACTCTACCACTAGACAAGTGGAATTGTAAGATTTTCATCATCTGAGAGTTACTACCAGATTTGAAATTCACTGTCCAACTCTCATTCTGGAAATGTGTTTAACAGTAATTTTTCTCCCATATTGACAGAGTTTTCCTTCTAACTAGTGCGAAACGATCAGCCCGTCATCCACACAGGGACAAGCTACACACCTTACGACGTCACAATATAATCTATGATGTGTAACTTCTGCGGCTTCCAGAATGCAGTACATATTTATGTCTGACAGGACTAAGATATGCGTAGACCATATGTAAATCTACATACATATACATTAATAAATGGGAGGAAAATAATCAACCCCTACCTTGAGGGTATGGCAAAGGAATCTCAATCCTCAGGATATGATTCTTGAATGAAAAACTCTAGGGTTTGTCATTCAAGATTATTACCCTAGGATTGAGATTCCTTTGTCATACACTCAAGGTAGGGGTAGATTCTATTAATCATCTTCAAAAGAGATAGACTTTGTTAACTCATTCACCCCTAAAGACACATTTGGACTGGTCCAAGTCACTGATTTACAAAAGAGTCCATTGTTTATTAGGAGTTGATGAGTTAAGAATCATTGTTCTTGATAGAACTTGTCATATTTTAGAGGGTTATTACATATTGGTCAAGTGACTCAATACATGAAATCTGACTTATTTATATACCAAGTTCAATTTCCTTAATTAACCCTTTCAACCCCACAGACTAAAATAGACTGGTCCAATACAACTGAAAAGAGTGTACTATTACTATACTTGGGGGTGAAAGGTTAAGATGGTGCTACAAAAATGCCCTTTCAATTTTTTTTTCCAGCTGAAATATTGGAACAATACATTAGCTCAGATCTAAATCAGAATTTTGTTCAATCGTTGGACCTTATCCATACCAAATCCAGTTTTCAGCACACAAAAATAAAAACAGAAGGCAACAAATTGGAATATAGCACTTTATTTGTAAATTTAATGTTACTGTACAAAGACATCAGTCACCCAAAAGTCTGAAACTCTGTAAACAAATACCCCCTTAGATTCATATTTTAATTATAAAAAATATAAATTCATTTGAACCCATCAACCCCTGGAAAACAATGGACTCTTCTATAAATCAATGACTTAGACCAGTCCAAATGTGTCTTTAGGAGTAAATGAGTTAACGAAAGGTCCATCCAACTCTTAGAAACATATTAACAACTTCATCATTTTACAAAGAATTAGGACTTTCTGACCAAATGAAATCATGTCCTGTCATAAGGACAACCTCAAAAAGTGCATAGATCCTAGTTATTGTTGTGTCCAAATTTATCTTTAAAATATAAAAATTTATTGAATGCTATCAAATACACCAAAGACACAAGTTTGTCGCGAGTAAGCTTATCAGTTATGTGTTTAACTAAAAAAAAAAATTCATGCTGTATTAATAAATGGGAAATTTCTAATTTCTAAAAAACTCAGATTAAAACGTATATCAATGTCAAAATCGGCAAAGCTGAACTCAAAGTATTTCCCTTATCAACAGGCTGTCCTATGTCACGTGACTAAAATAATTCATTACAGCATTTTTTACTGTCCTCGTTGTTCAATTAAATTTCCAGGTGTTTTCAAATGAAAAGAAATGATGTCCTAGTTCAAGAATAACAATGTGAAAATATGTGCATGAAACACTGATTTTTGTACGATATTGCCGAGGATACTTATTTGAGTACACGAAAAAACGTGAGGAGTTTTGAGCCTGTCATAGCAATTAAGTCCTTGCCTTAAAAAACACTTTCTGGATTTGCTGGGTCACACATGTGACATATATGAAATGAAAATAAATCAAATTGATGTAGATCCAACAACCAAAAATGAAAAACAAAGGTTGTGATGGATACGGTAGTTCTCATCAAGGTCTATCTACATGTGAAGTTTCGATGAGATATCATCTATGGTCACGGTGGACTTAAATGCAAGAGCTAAGCAAAATTGTTGACACTGTCCACCCCCATTATAACTTTGATCCCCCTCTTAAATTCAACAAGTAAATATATTGTTAAATTGTTTTAAATTGTACTATTTTCAAGTTATAAAAAATACTAAAAATTTTCTAAAGATTCCCAGTGTACATATGGAAACCCAATCTCCACCCCTCATTATTTCTTTGATCCACCTTCCAAATTCAAAAACAAAGGTCGTGATGGATAGATCTCATCAAGGTCTATCTACATTTGAAGTTTCAAAGAGATATCATCTAGGGTTTTTCCATAATGTACCTAAGCGCAAGAGCTAAACCAAAATGTTGACGCAGACAGTCCACCCCCCAATTATTACTTTGATCCCCCTCAAATATTCAAAAACAAAGGTTGTGATGGATAGATCTCATCAAGGTCTATCTACAAGAGAAGTTTCAAAGAGATATTATCAATGGTCTCCCCACAATGGACCTAAACCAAGTTTTGACACAGACAGATGGATGGACAGACATACGGACTTCGCCATTTCACAAGCCAGGTTTTGATTCATAGTCTGGCCAATAAAATGGGAACAATTTAAAAAAAAAATGAAAAAAAAACAAAGCTTGTGCCTCTTTAATTCATTCAATTTTTTTTCTTTTTGTAGTTGAGGGTTTACAGGAGGTATTTCTCAAGTTCCTTACATATCAATACAACATAATAAATAAAAATGTACAAAGTATATATATTTACAAATGACATATACAATTACAAATTTCTGTATAAAATGCAAAAATATGTACAAAGTTTTACAATCAGAACATCTGATAAATAAGTCTCTGAAGTCGGGACAGCTCCTTGAACAAATTTAAATGTTACATTGTCAATTTCACATAACATGGAGGGGCGGAGTATGTAAAATTTTGATTATCACACAGACAATTCTACTCGCCTTTCAATTACAACCAGTTACACAGGAAATAGACTTTCTTCTCCACTAGGTATGATGACATAGCTAGGAACGATTACTCATTCCCACTAGATATCCTGAGATATGACATCATGTAGGAACGATTACTCATTCCCACTAGATATCCCGAGATATGACATCATGTAGGAACGATTACTCATTCCCACTAGATATCCTGAGATATGACACCATGTAGGAACGATTACTCATTCCCACTAGATATTCCTGGGTATGATGACAAAGGAATAATTACTCATTCCCACTAAATATCTTGAAGCATGAAGTCACGTAGGAATGATTACTTATTCCCACTAAATATCTTGAAGTATGACGACACGTAGGAATGATTACTCATTCCCACTAGATCTTCCTAGGTATGATGATGTAGGAACAATTACTCATTACTGTTTAATCTTAACTTCCTGTGCATTACCTAAATTTAAACTTGTCAGAGTCAAGAAATGGACTCCGCACCACCATGTTATATGAACTGAACTTACTACAGTCAGGTAATCTAATTACTGTATACCTGCAAAGTTTCGCACCTGTTTATTTTTTCGCCCCTTTACAACAGATTCACCCTGTCTTAAATTTGCCTTTAAATAAGTCTTACGAATGGCATGTATGTCCTTACATTAATTATTCAGCATGGAAATTATTTCACTTTCGTTTTTTAAATTTTGCTCTCTAAGGACGAAAAATAGCGAAAAATTAAACGAAACTGAAAATTTCCAGATACACAGTAATTCAGAAATAAGAAAACACCCTTCTACTGTAAATGACATTTTGTTTAAGAAAAAAACTCACTGACAATTATTTTCAAGAAAAAAATGCATATCTAAGATTACGTTCAGTGTTGGTTAGTCCCAATAAACAACTAAAATGTCGTCTAACATGAACAGTAATCAATTGGTTTTCACACATCTTGTACAAAGAGTAATTTAACAGGAAAACGGCAAAAGAATGGGGACTTCTACAGCACAAATCCCCCAAACAACCTTGTCACTCTTTAAATCCCCTTTTTCCTTTTTTGGGGGGAGGAGTCCTTTTGTTCCTTCTTTTAAAGATCTTTTGTTTCTTTTCAAGTCTTTTCACTGTAACAAACTTATCAGGGCATCAAAAAACTTGCTTTTGTCTTCAGTTTTCATCTCCATGACTACAACATAAAAGTGTGATATAGATTAAGATCAAAATCAATCATAAAGAAATACGTTCTAGAAACCCGGTGCCCAATTTGACACCGATGAACTCATCCTAAATCTTAACGATCTAAAACAACATACAGAATTTGGTCAACATTTGACGAATGAAATTAAAGTTCTGTGACATAGACCAATAACTGAACAGGAGATCCATGGGCTTTAACGGTCACCTGAGTATGCACATTTTTTTGGTCTTTAGAGGAGCCGGCCTGGCTCAGTCGGTAGAGCAATTCACAATTTCACTATTATGGTAAAGCTTTTTGCTCTTTCTAATTATGCAGTCTTTCTTTATAATGCACAAAAGTGAAGAAGATTTTCTACAATTATTTTTTATTTCACAATATAACCATTTTGGCAGAACCCTTGCCCCGAGGCACATGAATTTCACAATTTTGGTAGAGGGCTTAATGCCTTATCTAACTATGCATTTATCTTTTCTTCACAATGCATTGAAGAATATTTTCTAAGACACGGTATAATTGTAACAGCAGCCTGTTACAAAGGTCTACCAAACCACCCCCATTTCTTCATAAAGTCTAGTCCATCTAAGTCATCAGAGAAACTTTACTTTCACCATAACATCCCAAAATTGTAATATACAACTTGTATAGTAATAAGGAGCACGAAAACATGTATTTAGCGGTAAGGTTCACATGATTTGAGATTTCTAAAATCAGGGGTTGGAAATGGCCCTGGGGTCACTTGGAAATTTCACCCTGAAACTTGTCTTGTCATGGGTAATAAGAAAATATAGGTTTTTGAGATAACTAAATATTTCTGAAAATAAGGGGGTGGGGAATGACCTTGGGGACCCCCAAAATACCACCATACAACTTGTCTTGTCATTAGGAGTAAGAAAATATATGGTTTAGAGTTGGGAATTTTAACTACTTTTGAGATAATGGAAGAATTCTGAAATGAGAGGGGTGGGGAATGACCGTGGGGATAAAGCCTTATATGCCAATGACCCCCTTAAATCAATCAGGCCATCCAAGAATATACTTGGTTTGAAATACAGTGTAAAGAGTTTTATCAGTTAAAATGAAAGTAAAATGTAATGTTTAACTTTCCCACATGTTTCTATAGTAAACCTCACCCCCATTTGAACCCCTAAATATACCTTAGACCCCCTTATCTCCAAACAGAACCCTTTTCCCGTGGGTCAAGATTTTTACAATTTTGGTATTGGTCTTCATGTTCTGCATAAACAGCTTTTCAGTGAAGTAGGGTCATTTTACTACATGTATATAGCCAAATGAGTCCAATCATAGGGGCAGAACCCATGCCCTCAGGGTCATGAATTTTTGGTAGAGGGCTTCATGCTCTTTCTAACCATGCATTCAGTTTTCCTTCCAGGTATACAGGAGTTGAGAAGAAGATTTTTGAAGATTTGACTATTTTTTGGCAGTTTTTAGCCTCATCCCTAGGGCATCAGAGGTGCAATAATCATGCAATTTACAATTTAAATTCCCCCAATCCTAAAAATACTTTATACCAAATTTGAAGACAATTGGTTTTGTATTTTAGTTTAATAGTGAAAGCAAAACGTCGGACAGAAACCAATGGCAATAGGTCACCTGAATGACCCAGGTAACCTAATCAGTTGCAAACAGACAAACTTGTTTCTGTTTGTTGTTTATCTCTTACTCTGAATTGTATGAGTGAGTAAAAAGGAGATGGAGATCTTTGGTTTACTATATGCCCCTCCACTGCGGATATGAGATGGAGATCTTTAATTTACTATACGCCCCTGTTCAAGAGGGTATAAGTTACATCAGCCAGAGTTGACTTACATAACTACAAGGAGATTACAGCCATAAATTCTCCACTCTGCTCCAAATTTGTAGGTGTACATCGGAGACAAGAGACAAAAATGAATAATTTAACTTACAACGAAGAAAGTGAGACAGAGAGATTTTCTACTTACTAAAGGAATCAAAACTGTCGTGTAGAGTTCTCGAGTTGGTGCTTACAGCCGCTTGCTCAAATGCTTTACCAAAGAAACTGAAAACAACAAGAGATCGAGTCCTGATAAGGAGCTTGTTTCTAACAACTAAGTTTCAAGTGTCATTTTTTCAGAACTTGAAGAGAATTAACTCATCAGCTCCTGAAAAACAATGGACTCTTCTGAAAATCAATGACTCAGTCCAGTCCAAATGTGTCTTTAGGGGTGAATGAGTTAATCAATACTGAGATTAAATTTACACAGGCTTCACAAAATTCTGTTCACATCAATTTCACATTAATTGACATGAAATATTTCATGTGAATTTTGTTCATGTGAATTCCATGTATAAGCTTGATGAATGCAACATTTTTTCACATAAAAATCAGGTTTATTACTAGAGAAATTTGCATGAACAAAATTTGCCTGTGTGCATCACACCAAAGATTTCTTTTTTAACATGAACATGTCACCAGCTTTAACCTTTAACGTCTACAGACACATTTAGACTAGCGTAAATCATTTAGACTGGCGTAAATCATTTAGACTGGCGTAAATCATTTAGACTGGCCTTAGTCATTGATTTACAGAAGAGTCCCTGGTTTTTCAGGGTTTGATGAGTCAAGCAAATTTTTACCTATGATAATGTCAAATACAATAAGGGGCTTTAAGTTTAGTAGAAAAAAAAAATAAGAGTGTCCTAAAACGCCAGCTAAATTTATTGTTCACTACTCACGATAACGTCCATCACCACACGGTAGAAGTATAGAAGTAAGAGAATGTTGTAAACCACCTCATGTTTCTCCTTCAGTGGTTTCACTTTTAATTACATGTAATGGATGCCAATGAAAATAAGCAAGTAAAGACGGATATAAAAGTCCTATTATTTTGAAATCGGTGACTGAAAGTCATTGAAAAATGGCTGCTGCTTATGCATCCGAGATTCTCCCAAGATGTTTTAGATATTTTCGACTCAAAATGACTTTTTAGTATCTGATTTGAATGATGATTCTGCATGAACAACATGTAAACCCTATTTCTACAGAAACAGAATCCGAGACAGATATCGATTCCAAATAAGATGTTAGCGGTGACGATGGTTTTACGGACAGTTTCAAAGCAGAAACCTCCTTCATGGAACATGTGTCGACATATAATTTCAATCAAAGCATTAAATTTAACACATTTACAGCTGAAAATATTGATCCAACTTACAATTTGGATATTTTATCATGTCACAAGTGAGTTAGCATATTTTCATCTCCTTTTTCATGATGAATATACATGCAATTTTTTATATGAAATGCAAAGGAAAATTGTAAAATCTATACACATATTTAGAATGTATTAATTTATTCAAATTTTTCATTCAAAAGTTCTATTTGTACATTATTAAAATAAGATCATATTCTTAAAATTTTTCTCACAAATTTATTCATTCCACAACCAGAAATTAAAAATAGACTGCACAGCAAAATAACAAAATAATTATCATGATGATAATATACTACAGTAAGCAGACTGCAGAAAATGTGAACTACTACAGTGTATAACATCACTATGCAGTTGTGATGTTGAAGAAAATGTAAACTGCTACAGCGTATAACGTCGCTATGCAGCTGTGAGGTTGCAGAAAATGTAAACTGCTACAGCGTATAACGTCGCTATGCAGCCGAGATGTTGCAGTATTGTAAACTACTACAGCATATAACGTCGCTATGCAGCTGAGATGTTGCAGTATTGAAAGCTTCTACAGCGTATAACGTCACTATGCAGCTGAGATGTTGCAGTATTGAAAGGGTTAAATGATTCCTCACAACTTTCTCACAGATCAAAAAAAGTCAATCAGTTTTGATAAGCAAGATGTATAAAATGTTACCCTCTGTCATATGAAACACTTCCTAGTGGGATATTTGTCAATAGATATTGCACTGATGTGATTCCATAATGTTCAAAAAGGAGGAAAATTTTTAGGGAGTTAATGGGAAAAAAATTAAAATAAGCATTGCATCAAAATTTACAAAAAGAGATATTCCTCTATATGGCGGAAAATCTTCATCCCCAATTCTTGATTTCATTCACAATGTTTTAGATATTGACTTGACGATCATGAATAGAAAATTCGAAAGAAATCTAATTTTTTTAACGGAACCTTATAAATAAAAGTGATTTACCGAGATAATGTACATTTTTCACAGCCTCCTACTTACTTTTTTCTTTCATCATCAAGCTGTAAAGGTGGTATACCAATAACCAATGTGGTACCCTGCTCGCTGTCTAGTGGTGCCCCCAGTACGAGTGGCATACTTCTGGCTCTTTTGTTTCGACTCTACAAATAAACAAGATGTGCTTTAGGAACACTTGTTGAAATGATTTGATCCCTCAGACCCCTGAACTCTCAAGTTTTCAATTCACTACAATTTCCTACACTATTCACCCTAAGCTGCTTTAACGAAGTAATTTGGCTATTACGCTGAATGAGCTTTAAAAAAATAGTCCATCACTGTTGTGCATATTTGTATTTTTTATTTATCTGTTGCTTTACACTCTGCCAAATTTTTTTTAACTACAGTAAAACCTGCTTTAGCAATCACCTGTGTATTAAGACCACCTGGTCACAAAGGTAATTTTTTGCTGTCCCCAAATAGTACCAGTTGTCAACAAATCAACCTCTGTATAAAGACTACCTCCCTATAAAGATCAGCTTTCTTGTCCCCCCTAAGGAGGTCATTACATACAAATTCAATGTTGGTAAAAATATCTCCATCTTTAGGTGAAGTGCTACAAATTTTGACCAATGTAATGGACTTAAACCAATGCATTGAGTGTTCTCTTACACCTGTCAGGTCACAAGTCACTGGATCTTGGCTTTTAAGTCTCACCAGAAAGAACTGTGTGCTTGGCAAAAGAGCACCATTTTAAAAAGCTCTTAGGTAGGATTCGGTATCAGGAATTGAATCTGGAACATTCTAATTTCAATCTTACTATGTAACAATATTAATAGAACTACTACACTTTTCTAAATTCATCTTTACATGAAATTTCTTAAATCTTTCAATGAAAATGTTTCTGAAGCATACATACTCATTTTTACAGATAAGTTGATATTTTTCTCATTCTTATTATTATTACTTTTTTTTTCTTACTTAACATTTTCTTGTTGCTGAACACTCTTAGCTTTTATGTAAGCAACCCATAAATATCATTTTCATTGATAAGTTGATATTTTTCTCATTCTTATTAAGATATCAATTTGTAAATATCTCCAAGTATTTTTTTTTAACATTTTCTTGTTGCTGAACAGCCTTAGCTTTTAACTAAGCAACCCATTAATATTCATTTTTTGTGATAAGTTGATATTTTTCTCTTTATTATTAAGATATCAATTTTATTCTGCTAAATATCTCCAAGAATCCTTTTGCTGAACATTTTCTTGCTGAAAAGTCATAACTTTTAACTCGTCAACCCCTGATAAACAATGGACTCTTCTGTTAATCAATGATTTAGACCAGTCCATATGTGTCTTTAGGGATGAATGAGTTCCATATGGATTCCAAAACATTATCATTTGAAGCAGAAGGACTTAAATGAATAGACAAATTTCTCTGTTTAGCATCTGTTGACTGATTGGTTTTGAGATCATAAAACAGAAAAAAAAAAAAAAAGGGCCCACGGGCCTTAACAGTCACCTGAGTATGCACATTTGTTTTGGTCTTTAGAAACCATTGTGTCAGCTGTGTGCTCTTTATACCTCATTATAGATGATGGATATATTGATTTAACTATCATACAATAATGACAAGTTTCAATCCTTTTATAAGATAGTTAGTTATATCCGGATTAGATACACAAAAATAAAAACATCACTCACTTTTTTGTGCCTTACCGATCAAAATGTTCACGAATTTCAAAATTATTGTAAAGCCTTTTGCTCTTTCTTATCATGCATTCTGTCTTTTTTTTTGATAATGCACAAAAGCGAAGGAGATTTTCTACAAATATGTTTATTTCCACAATATAACCATTCTGGTCCTGCCCTAGGGGCAGTACTCTTGCCCCAAGGCATATGAATTTCACAATATTGGTAGAAAGCTTAATGTCTCATCTAACAAGGTATAATTGTAACAGCACTTGATTAGAAAGGTCTCCTAAACCATCCCATCTTGTCATGTAACCCAGTCCATCTAGATGATCAGAGAAACATAAGTTTCGCAATAACATTCGAAAATTGTAAAATACAACTTGTTTAGGTATAGCCAATCAGGACATTATAACCATATAAAGCATTTGTTTCAGGTACCACAGCAGAGAAGAATTTTTTTTAAAAATTACCCTATTTTTCATGGTTTTTACCCCCTCCTTAGGGCCCCTGGGGGTGGAGACCACAAATTTTGCAATTTTTATGCCCCTTCAGATATTGATGTTAGTGACCAAATTTGGTTGGAATTGGCCCAGAGGTTCTTGAGAAGAAGCCGGAATTGTGAAAAGTTAATGGACGACGCACAGCGACAGACAAAACACGATCGCATTAGGTCACACGAGATTCGCTCTGGTGACATAAAAATCCAAACATCTAGAGGTAATTATGGAACATGACTCTTAAATGAATGGTTAAACATGAATATCTATTTCCATCATTGTGAAAACTAACATTTCATAGGTTATTTGTTAGTATGTGCCAAGGATCTGGTTTTTATAAGTTTAATTTTGTTTTTCTGTTGTTAATAAATCAGGAAACACTTAAATTAACATTAAATTGCATTTTTTTGGGTCGCTTTGTTTTTTTTTTCTTGATAGAAAGATAGGTTTTTCATTTTAGGGTAGATGCTAAATACTTCCGAAAACCAATCCTTTTAAAAACCGATAACTTTCCAATACCAATCATGTTACAAAAGTGCAGATTTTTTCCTTCTATTTTTATATTAAAATAACTTCTAAATGTCGATCCTTCCAAATTTAGAACACCAGACAAATTTTCATGGCGAAAACGTGTTAATGTACTCAAATAACCTCAGAATACCAAGCATATCTGTTGTGACTTCGCTGTATTATGACAGGGATGTCAAAGGTCATTAACACGTGCATATTGTGCTGTGCTTAGACTTACATTTAACGTAATTAACTGGACACTTGAAGAAAGTTTTTTATTTCAATAATTTTTGTAAATCTAGATTGTACCTAGAAATTTTTCTAATTTCATGATGCACTTGTCTTTTCCAAACAATGAAATAAACAGTACATATAAAAACCAGAACTGACCAGAACAGACCGGAATTATTGACATACGGTCAACTTCCAAAGTCCGACACCCCCCCCCAACCAGACAAAATTAACAGATCTAACGTTTATCGGTATTCGGATGTTGCACTGTATAAATAAAAAAAAAACTTGGAATGGTCTAATCTGTACTCACAACACAACAGTAGGCTTCCAGTGTAAACCTGGCTAACCGCATCAGACACTGTGGTTTGGCGAAGAACTTCACATCCTGTGTTCCCTATAAAACAGTATTGAAACAGTATTGATATATAAAGTCAACGGCAGCTAATCTTATACATGGCGGTTCTGTACACCATGCTGAACTGATGATACTTTCTATGATAGCATACACATAACAAGTGTTGTGGTAAAAGGACAAAGCTTGCCTCAAATTTTCAAAATAGGTTTTTGACCCACAACTCTTTTTTTGGAAAGGTTGGTCAAAGTCCAAGGTCACTAGGTCAAAAGTCAAGGCACCAAATGAAGCTCTAGTGATAAGAAATCTATATGTGAAATATCAAAGCCCTATTCCTCATGGTTTTAAAGATATAGGCTAGTTTAAAGTTTTTGAAAAGTAGGTCAAAGTCCAATGTCATTAGGTCAAAAGAGAAAGTACCAAATTAAAGCTCTAGCCATTTTGTTTGTTTGTTGTTGTTTAACGTCCCACTCGAGAATATTTCACTCATATGGAGACGTCACCAAATGCCGGTGAAGGGCTTCAAAGTTTGGCCTACGCTCGGCACTTACGGCCATTGAGCAGTAGGGTTCTTTAACGTGCCAACACCTACTGTGACACGGGACCTCCAGCTTTTACTGTCTCATCCAAAAGACAGGAAACCAACCTGTCGCCGGCGGGACTCGAACTCACGACCTCACAATCCAGAGTCAAGCGCGCTACCGACTGAGCCAGGCCGGCTCGATCTAGCCAGTATGGAATACATATGTGTAATATCAAAACACTGTCCCATGCAGTTAAAAAGATATATGCCAGGTTAAGGTTTTATCTATAGACACCAATGATAACAACCACATCGCCGAAGCTAGGGAGTATGGCATTAGCTCTCCGTATTTTCATTCTGGTGAGCTAAAAATCAAAATCAAAATAATTAAAATTAATAAACTTCCGACGATTTCATTGGTTAACAATCCTGAAAACATTTCAGTCATACATCAATGACGCTACCGGTAATCAAGCCAAGCCCCCGGACGGCACTACTTTTTCTTTACATGTCAGCCATTTGCAATACACAAATGGGTTTTACGTCATGCAAGATAAAAGCAGGTCATCGTAGTGAAAGTGATCATAAGTTACAGTCGCGAATGCACCACACAACAGAAAAATCTATTCGCAACACCCTGTCTTCCATTTCAACTAGTAATTTTGAATCGGCCCAAAGTTCATGTGCATTAGCATCGGTCTTAAATTCAAGTACAGTCAGGCCTATTCCCTACTGTATCGCTACTGCAGTTAGGCCTACTTGTCTTGCAAAGGGCGATCCAAAGCAATGGATACATTAACATTCCAGTATCATTGAATACCATTAATACTCTCTCCATGGGATTTATTTCAAATTCCTCTTTTAATAACTGTAATTTTAACTAAAGCAGCCACACATCAACTTCTCTTCCTAGATTCATCGTGATGATGACGTAAAAATGACGTAACAGTCTAGTGTTGTTCGCAGTTGCCATAACGACACAATTAAAGTGTGACAGTTAAACTTGTTTGTTTATATTATTTGGGAATTACACAGTGTGCATAGTCTTCATTCAGGTCATTTCCTAGTGACATGGAAAAAATATAGAATCAATGCTAATATGACAAAGTGCAGGTACACCAGTTCCCGGCAAAAAGAAGTCACATGACATCAAATATGAATCACAGCAAAATCAATTTCATGACATTTCACGAGTATATTTCATTCTCACCTCTTGAATAAATGCATACAGGAAGGGGCCAGCAGATATAACTTGGTGCATATCCAAAAATGTCTGAACCTGGGCCACAACGGCTTGTAACTGTTTCTTTCCCATTTCTAGAGCCTTCTCCATTGCACTCACATTTACTCTGAAATCATAATGACTTATGATAATGATATGCTATTTAAAATGAGTTTGTCTGATTTAAATTTCATTATCTTGGTTTGATAATTTAAGAAAAATGTAAATTTTTCAGAGCCTATATTTAGTCATGTTTGAGCTACAATTAAGAAAAATGTAATTTTTTTAAATAATTAGTTTTTGGAGCTATAATTAAAAAAATTAAATTTTTCAGAGCCTTATCTAGGTGTTGGAGCTAATTTAAGAAAAATGTAAATTTTTTAGAGCCTAATATTAGTCATGTTGGAGCTATAATTAAGAAAAATGTACATTTTTTAGAGCCTATAATTAGTCATATTGGAGCTATCATTAAGAAAAATGTAAATTTTTTAGAGCCTATAAATAGTCATGTTGGAGCTATCATTAAGAAAAATGTAAATTTTTTAGAGCCTATAATTAGTCATGTTGGAGCTATAATTAAGAAAAATGTAAATTTTTTAGAGCCTATAATCAATCATGTTTAAGACTTCTTAAAAATTCTAAATGTGACTTTGATACAGCTCAAACCAATACCAAAATCAGTATTTGAATTTACATGAAAACTATTCAATTTGTATTCGAATATTTATCTTTTTTTTTTCTACATGTATAATTTTTCACTTGTTCCTTAAATTACCCTCAGTGTAACTCTAAAAACTCAGGGGAAATAATATAGGGAGATGCCAATCCATGTTTATGTATATTTCTCAGGTAAGTATATTTATGTACAGTCAACTTCATTCATAAGGAAGTGGAACAGAAATAGACATTTAAACCTCGTTATAGCCGGATTGCCTTATTTGGATTTATAAAGAGCAACGTAAGAAATGCACAGAAAAGATAGACATCCTCCCCAAAACCTGAGTTCTCACAGCTGTTTTAGAATTAGAGTTTTGTACCCCATGGGCAGCAAAAACAGGAGTACATGGATATCAAATCAGGGGTTATAATACACTTGGTAAGTTACAACACACTTTGCAAGTTACAAAGCACCTGTTACTTTACCTCTGAAGAATGTCTAAAGCACTTAGAAAGTTATCTGTGGGTGTCTTCCCTTTCTCCTGTAATAACAAACAAATTTATTGATAAACTGAATTAAAGGATCCAGAAAGATATATGTCACATGACATTGATTCATCTGAATGAAAACTAGAGTTGTCAGATGACAACGCAGCCAGTAGAGGGCGCCATTATTGTATCAACGGATATAAATGCAACAAGTAAGTATACGTCTCAGAACAAGCACCCTTTGGTGATCGGCTTGCTTTGGTTGGATTTAACAGGCATTGTGACTACTTAATAGCAAATACCCCTTGTCACTTGTCCCTGTGAGGCAGGAAGAGAGATGCCAAGTGTACTCATGAGTTTGTGTACTTCTTGAGGTCTGTGGTTCCAACACCTGCACGTGTGCAATCAAAAGAATGTATCAAACTTCATCTAGATCCTTTACCCTCCATCTAGGTGTAGAACTGTGCAGACAGGAGATGAGTACTCACCTAAGAATCTGGCATGACCCTGGATTGAACTAGGGACTCTCATGCTGAAAATCTGATGCTCTACAAATGGAGCTACCCTGTCCGCTGTAAAGCGATTTCTATGACTGACGCGGATTTTTTGAGACTATTTGACCTATCAGGGCGTCTCAGTAAAATTGCACAGGAAATCATACAAAAAATAACATCCACATAATACCTGAAATATATTCACTTAGATTTGGTACATTCAATTCTCAATAAACTGCCTCCTTTTATTATTCAAAAACTATGGTAGTATATCGAGTTCAGCGATATAATAAACTCTAAAATCTTGTGGAAAATGGAGTTACTGTTCTTTGCTATCATAGATATATCTTTAATGAGCAAAAAGCAGATCAATAGTTCATTTAATTTTCTTGTTTACTTAATTCTTCAATTAATTGGTCTTACAATTGCTGATCTCTAGTGACCAATTAGCCACTTCATTGACCACCATCACTTAGGTGATGGTGGCATGTTGAGATAACCAATACTTTGAAAACAACATTTCTTCAAAAAATGGAGTGGTCGATGGCCAAAATGAATTTGGCATTATAAAGAAAATTTTATATACTGTATTCAACCCATTACGCGCCCAAGGCACTACAAAAATCAAGAAAAGGGGATGGGCACTTAATGGGACCAATTCATAGTCAAACTGACGTAAAACAGTTAATCTTTTCTACGCCACTGGTAAAGCTGTCGTATTTATTAACAAGGACACCCATCAACATCCTTCAGTTGCAAAGGGTCTACAGATAAACTGTTACTTATGGGTTTTCAGGTCCACATCTCCTTGTAAACCAACTAGAAATGATTCTTGATCATGTGCACTTAAGGGGCAAGGTACGCTTATAGGGACATGGGCAATTGAAGGGTGGAAGATGGTAGCAGGAAAAAAGTTCCTGGAGAAATGTAGCATTATTGCGAAAATGGTGATGAATTGAGTGGTCGTAATTCCATAACTGACTTTATTTCATGACTGCAGTGGTTGGTTGGTTGCATTGTTGTTTAATGTCCCACTCAAGAATCTGTCACTCATATGGAGACGAAACCAAATGTCAGTGAAGGGCTTCAAATTCTGGCCTATGCTTGGCACTTACAGCCATTAAGTAGTGAGGGTTCTTTAACATGCAGACAGCTACTGTGACACAGGACCTCAATTTTTATTGTTTCATCCAAAGGACAGGAATTCGACCTGCTGTCGGCTGGACTCAAACTCATGACCTCACCAACAAGAGTCAAGTGCGCTACCGACCGAGTCAGGCTGACTCCATGACTGCAATAGCCTACACCAGTAATTTACAACAGGACAATGACTTACAATGGATTCCAATGCTGCTGCACATGCTATTATGACGTCTGTGGCACATAATTTATTTTTAAATCCATACTGGGCGTTGAAGGATGGCAACACAACATCATCTGTCTCAAGGCTGCAAAATGTATATAGAAGAAGAATATGACCATGACAGTTTTTTTTAATCTAACACCACGGTCATTGTCAAGGTCAAATGTCAAGATCAAATTAAAAAATTCTGACATTCAATTTTATATTATGTATGATGTGTGTTAAGTGTAAATAATTTTACACAAAACAATGAAAAATGTGCAAAAGAAACATGACCTTGATAGCATCTAATTTAGCATCAAGGTCATTGTCAAGGTCAAATGTACAGGAACATGTCATTGATAGTATTTAATTTAGTATCAAGTTCACTGTCACGGTAAAATGTTCAGACATGCAATTAAAGGTATCTAACTTATCGTCAAGGTCATTGTTAAGGTCAAATGTAGAAATGTTGGCATTTTGTATTTAATTTCATGTATGTATGTTGTAACACTTCTTTATTGTGCCACATTAATTTTGTGGAGACTTTTGATTTGTATTCCTGATTTTTTCTAACTCATCAAACTCAGAAACACAATGGACTCTTCTGTAAACCCAATGACTTAGACCAGTCCAAATCTGTCTTTAGGGGTGGATTGTCATAGTATACATGTATTCAAACTGAGGCATGTGTGTCTCTGTAACTACATGAAGTGTCAAATTTATATATGTTTCAGACCTTAACATCTTTAGATACAATTGAATTGAACTGTTGTTTAACAGCCCACTCAGGAATCTTTTATTCATATGAAGACATCACTGAATGCCAGTGAAGGGCTTCAAATTATGGCCTATGCTTGGCACTTATGGGTTTTGAGCATTGAGGTTCTAACTTACCGACACCTACTGTGACATAGTATCTCCATTTTTACTGTCCACTGAGGCTCCCTCTGGTTGAGAATTAAGCACTCTACCATGGAAACCTCTTTAGATAGAGAAATATGGTGTGAAATAGGCTATGAAAACTCCACATTTACAGAGATGTGGAAAAGCACTTGCCCACTCATATGGACAACTGATTTTCTTGTCTAACGAATGAAAGTTTATGGCATTCTTGTATGTCGGACGAGTGAAAAATACTCAGCATGTCGGCAAAGATTACTGCAAATTAACAGTATCATTTTAACTCATTCGCCCATAAAGACACATTTGGACTGATCCAAGCCATTGATTTAAAGAAGAGTCCATTGTTTTTCAGGGGTTGATAAGTTAAGTGTTTTGGGAATTCAATTTGGTTTTTCAAGCACAAATGCAAGTCTTCAATTACTGGTACTCACTGGATGAGCACAGAAACATGTCACTGGCTCTAATGCATTTGTTAGATAAATTTTATGGTGACTTTTTATATCATGGTGTACAGGGAGGTCTTGGATACTGACATAGGGGTCAAAATAACAGGACCTTCTCCTTTCATGTTTGGATACTGTATATCCAAGAAAGAGCTCTCGCGAAATTACGCGTAAATAAAACTCTTTCGAATAAAACCGGATTTACAGTAATTGATTTCCAAGAATTGGAATGTAAATAAATCCATCATATTTCTAATAAAGTTTTGTTACCCAACAGTTGATAGAAAAATCTCATGACAATAATTTGACTTCATTAAATAAGATATTGTAACAACAATTATTGGCATTAATTAGTTATTCCCCTTTCTTCACCTAAATACTCGAACATGTGATCATCTATGACATACATACCCATATTTAGACATGTGATCTTGTATCATTGTTTTGATGTTATTTTTCAGTGATGTATCCATTGATGAAAATTTCTGTTTACACTGTGTGAGAGGTATCCTGCAAGGAGAAGAAAAACTTGAATAAATCAATACATTTAAAATACATGTATATATTTTACTGTATACACAATTTTCAATTGCGTTTCATATAAAAAATTGCATGTATACTCATCATGAAAAAGGAGATGAAAATACACTAACTCACTTGTGACATGATAAAATATCCAAATTGTAAGTTGGATCAACATTTTCAGCTGTAAATGTGTTAAAGTTAATGCTTTGATTTAAATAATTTGTCGACACAAGTTCCGCGAAGGAGGTTTCTGCATTGAAATTGTTCGTAAAATCATCATCACCGCTAACATCTTGTTGGGATTCAATATCTATCTCGGATTCTGTTTCCGTACAAATAGGGTTTACATGTTGTTCATGTGCAGAATTATCATTCAAATCAGATACTAAAAACTCATTTTTAGAGTTGGAATCAGAGTTGAAAATATTTAAATCATCTTCGGGAAATCTCAGATGCATAAGCGACAGCCATTTTTCAACGACTTTCAGTCACCAATTTCAAAATAACAGCACTTTTATATTCATCGTAACTTGCTTATTTTCACTGGCATCCATTACATGTACATGTGATAATACAGACTAAAGTCTCATCTAACTCTCGTTATAGAAACGTAAATATTGCAGTTCCGAGAAATTAATAAAATTGTCTAAGATTCTTGCACAAAAACATTTCCTCGTCCATATACACGTAAAACACATAAGATGAATGCATTATAGTGAATGCAAGGGGAGATAATTGAGGAAATCATGTAAAAATGAATGAAAATGACAAAGTCTGAAAAGACCTCAAAAACACATCAAGAATTAATATTCCGATTTCTATGAAAAATACAAACTTGAATCATACATTCACTCAAAAACAATCTGTTTTTCAATTCATGCAAAAGTTCTGGGGAAGAAGATTTTTAAAGAGGGGTACCTTATGTGACCTATTTTGCCCCACCCCAGATCCACCCCTGGCTGAAAACTACAAACTTGGTAGAGAACCTTGAGTACTTCCATCATGTGAAGTTTGTCAAAATTCCTTCAGTGGTTTTGAACAAAAGCTGATAGTGTGAAAAATGTATCCCCCACCCTCTTTTTCGCAGTCTTAAAGATTCATAAAAAATTCTAGAAATAAGTTTGGCAAAATTTTGGCAGAAAAGAAATATTACAAGTAAAACACTTTACATGAATGCATCAAGGTGCATGCAAGGGGGGATAATTGAAGAAATCATGCAAAAGTAAATGAAAATGACAAAGTCTGAAAAGACCGAAAAAAAAACACATCAAAAATTAACATTCCGAATTTAGCGATTCATAATTATCAGCAAGATTTACAGGAAGTGGAAAATAATCCTACGTAAAGAGGAATACTAGAGGCATAATCCAGGAAGACCAAAGTAAAGACACCAAAAGTGGACCCTGCCATCAAAATTGTACCTTGCCATCAAAAGTGCACCCTGCCATCAAAAGTGCACCCTGCCATCAAAATTGTACCTTGCCATCAAAAGTGTACCCTGCCATCAAAATTGTACCTTGCCATCAAAAGTGCACCCTGCCATCAAAATTGTACCTTGCCATCAAAAGTGGACCCTGCCATCAAAATTGTACCTTGCCATCAAAAGTGTACCCTGCCATCAAAATTGTACCTTGCTTTCAACAGTGCACCCTGCCATCAAAAGAGGACCCTGCTATCAAAATTGTACCTATCCATCAATAGGGGACCCTGGATCAAAATTAACCTCCATCAAAAGTGCACCCTGCCATCCAAATTGTACCTTGCCTTCAAAAGTGTACCTAGCCATCAATAGTGGATCACTTAAGTCTAAAATTTTACTCAATTTTGGCTAATGCTATTCTCAGATTTCAGTAAATTCTCAAGTTTTATGCTGCAAGGCTCAAGGCCCACGTTCTCAGAACTGGAGTATTACCCAACTGCGAAATCAGTATTTGCCTCCCAATCTGGTCAAAAACACAATCACTTATAAGCCTTTTAAAGGGGCACTAGCTATGTTTTTTTCAAAACCTTTAGACCCCCTTTTTTACTACTTATATTAATATACAATAACAACAAAAAGGAAATATACACAAGCATAAAAAAAATTCTTAATTTCCTACATATTTTGTGAAAATTGCTAGAGAAATCAAGGTTTGGCACTTTCCCACTTGCAATTAATAAACTCAACCTTACTATTTGTATATGCATACCACACCGGACCTGACCTTATTTTCACAAAATATACAGGAATACATGTATTCAGCATTCACACGACTAGGGTATATACAAACTTAAGTACATATAAAAAAGTGAAGACCCTCATTTACACGACAACCTCGCAAATCAGACCACTTTGAGTTAGCCAGTTATGTGCTCTTTACAGCAAGGTTCCGCTGTACAAGATATTGGCTGTAATTACCCAAGATAATAATTACCCCATCTCTGCCAAAAATTCGTGTAATCTTTTCTGTCCCTTTAACGTCCACACTTTGAATTTACAAGCCGTGTTCACAGAATGACAAATACTTTCAAAAAGAGACCAATGTCTGTACAAGGTGAGCTGTAACTCCTCATCGTAACTGATTTTTAAACAGTTGATCGAAATTATGTTTTCTTCATTGTCACCCCTGAAAAGATAAATCAGAAATAAAAAAATAACTGTAAATCCGGCAACTTTCACGGGACATTGTTTTTTGCAAAAAATGAATTCTTAATTTAATTGCGAGATGATATTTTTCGCAATTTCAAATGCCTATTTTGACATACAAGAATCATACTTCATTACGTGATACTTTTGGAATTATTTTTTTTTTTTTTTGTGTGAATGATTTCATAATTAAAATTGGCTGTAATTTGAAACAAATTTTATTAATTTTCATGGTTAAATGATAATAATAAAAATAGAGCAAGCTGAAACAGGCTGCTGAAATTGAGCAGTCGCAAGCCATGTAAGGCAGGTGGTCACTATACAGGGAGTAGAAATATGCACAGGAAATCTCACTAGGGCAGGTCATGTATATCGATTAGCTGACAAATGTTAATTTGATAGTTTTTCAAAATGGATGGGAATTTATTCAGAACAGACTATAAACTATGATTTTCATGCGCCATTTGCTGAACAAGCACCTCCTTCATGATGCTATTCCTCTATTCCACTTTTATTTTAATTTTTTCCATGGACTAGAAAACATACATATTCTTGAGAGTTGAACAGAAATTGATTTAGCTTCATGTTGGATTCGGTGATATGTATGATTATCTACATTGCTGTATCCTTGTAGGTTCCAATATCAATATGCAGTCTATCAAAAACATTTTGGTTTAAAAAAATCAGGAATTTTACACATACAAAATATTATAATAGTACCCCAAAAACCCCAAAACAGGGGTTCAAAGTTCCCCAAGTCCCAAGTATGGGACTTGGTTAATTTAGGTTTGGACTTGGCATTTAGAAGTTACTGAGGGACTTACCTAATCTAGGCCTGAAGTCACCAAATTCACTCCGTACTCAAGCTCAACTAACTTTTCAGGAGTTTAAGGTAAAAACACGCAAAATTTATTTAACCTGACATGTTTGTACATTGACGACATACGATTGTAAATAATGATCAAAATGATTGCTCATTTGAAGAAAACTTCAGATATATTAAATTATCGTTTGAGTATATACTCATATTTTGAGTACCGTACTCAACATATTTATTCATTTTTACAGGAAAATCCTAAGTATGACACAAAAAAATATATGTGAATGATAAAAATATTACTATGCCTCCTAAACATTCAAACTCAAACATTTTATAAACGATTTTATAGTCAAAATAATGAAATAAAAGTTGAGCTTGAGTACTGAGTAAATTTGGTGACTTCGGTCCCTGCATTCATATATAATTTTACTGCATTACCTATTAACAAAATTCAGTACGGACTTTGAAACTTCTCAATTGGACTTGCCAGAAATTTACTCTACAAGTCCCCGGACTTCAGTATCTAAAAAAGAACTTTGAATCCCCGGCACAAAGCCTTCCTACCCTCTAAGTAAGAATTTTAGGCCAATAATATGACTTTTAGCAATGATTTGAATATTGGCTGCTGTTACATCTACAGAAAAAATCTCACAATTTCAGAATTGCCAACCTTTTGAAATGAAAAAAAGGAAAGCAATGCCGAGTGAAACGGAAATGGGCTAAAACTATTTTATAAATTCCAAGATTTCAAAAAAACATAAGGGTCATAATTAAAAAAGTATAGGCAGAAGGAGAGGATAAAAATCGGGAGGGTTTGCAAGTCTGCAATTTGAATGTTGAACAGCAAACTAACATCTAATACATACTGTATGAAAATATATATGATATCTATAACTTACAGTTATGATAAGCAAGTAACTAGTTTTACTCCATGTCCTTTTTTTGTGAGGGAGGCCCAAAATCACAAGTTTTCAGGAGTTTGTCTTGAAAATTCAGGAAAAAATCAGAAAATGTAAAAAATCAGTCAGGAAAACCAGATGTTTCTTGACAGATTTAATATGATGAATGGCGGAGTAATACTGCAGTTTGTTTGGTATCTCTATTACAACCTCAAATCTATCTAGAATCTATACTTGGGGATTCAATATACAGTAAACCTTGCTTAAGTGACCACCGGAAGAACTGAAACTTTTTTAGTTAATTTTGTATTTTGTTTTTTCCCCTCAAATTTTCATTTCATTTATATGTGTTTCGTTTAGGTATGTAGCAGTCAAGGTAATTTAGTCCAAATTTTTGCCTTGCCTTTTTCACAAGTCAGTGCTACAGATAAGCTGCATAATTGCATATTTTATGCATAAAATATGCAATCTAGACACCTGGAGCACTGACTTGTGTTAATCTTTAGTTTAACTCACCTGTAATTATGACGAGAAACGTGGGGCTGGCAGGACAAAATATCACCAATGTACTTCTCTCTTGGTGTTTTGTAATGGACAAACTGGTCAGTGACGCCCAGAATTGCTAGCCTGTGACATGGAATGAAATCCAGATAATAACAGAATTATGAATATATTAACAATATGCACTTCAAATTTTGATTTCTATAATAAAAAAGTTTGTTTTTAACTCATTAACAAGAGCTGTTTGTAAAACATTTATGCTCCCCTCCCACATAAACAGATACTGAATTACTGGAAATTTTCAAAGTCAAGGGGCATAACTCTGTCAAAAATTGTTTGATGGTGGCCAAATAAAACCTTGATCTAGATATTCGCTTGATGCATATGTATACCATATTTCAGTTCAATATGTGGATGCACTACAGAGATAATGAACGGAAACCGTTGGTGTACGGACCAACCCACCTACCGACTGACAGCGGCAAGGCAACATTCCCCTCCTTCTATGAAAGGGGGCATAATAAATTCAATATATACAAAATAAACACTGGTGATGGCTTGATATATGCAAGAAATTATTGGTGAGATGTATAACCAACAAAATAAAACAAATACAGAAAGAAAGCATTGCTTTAGGTCCCTTATAGTATTATGGATGAGATTCAGTCACATTACCATGATTATCAATGCAAAACATGACACACATCCCCCCTTCCTAGATGATAACTCTCAAAATAACTGTAAATTATCAAAGAAACAGCCCTGTAGAATAGCGTCGGCAATCGGCACTGCCCACACAAAAGCCAAAGCAAATTTAATTTACATCGGCAAAAAAATTGCCAACGCAAATTTCGTAGTTAAGCAGCCCTATTTGAATGTCAAACTTTATATCATATTTTAACTCACTATTTCCTCGGCTAAAAATAAAAGAGTCAATCTAAAGATTGTCACGAAGATGTGTAAAGTGATCAAACAATGAAATTGCGTAATATGATAGCACATGCTGATTGACAAGTGGTCAGTTACAAGTGCGTGGTGTAATTGTCTGTTGTTAAATTTTTTTCTTTCCGGATCTACTGAAAATTTAACGTAATAATGTTTAAAATAAGGGAACAAGTTTATTTACCGACACAATCTTGTACTTTTATACTTTGATCTTTGGCAGAGTAAAATTAGTGGACATGCATATGTCAGCCATTTTTTTTCTTACTGGATCTACTTAAAATTTAACGTAATAATTTTTCCAATAATGTTTAAAATAAGGGAACAAGTTTATTTACCGACACAATCTTGTACTTTTATACTTTGATCTTTGGCAGAGTAAAATTAGTGGACATGCATATGTCAGTGATTTTTTTCTTACTGGATCTACTGAAAATTTAACATAATAATTTTTCCAATAATGTTTAAAATAAAGGAACAAGTTCATTTACCGACACACTCTTTTACTTTATACTTCGATTTTTGGCAGAGTAAAATTTGAGCGACTTTATAGCGAAGTGGACATGTGAGCGTCAACGATTTTTTTCTTTCTGGATCTACTGAAAATTTAATGTAATAAACGTAACTGCCTCAGCAATTTTTTTGCCAAGGCAAATTTTCTTATTATATATGGCTGAATAAAATATGTGAAAAACTATATGCATTAACGACAGAGGACCATATTTTCCATGAGAACCAAAAATGAGTGGAAACAAGATGTATTTATGAAACACAAATGACCCGGTCATAACAAATTTTTATGCTGGTCCTAAATTTTGACACCATCCACCCCCATCCCCAGGGCATGTGACGTTAGTGAAGTGTGAGCAACCCTTAGATGAACTTACAGTCTAAGTTTGGTTACCGTATTACAATTCAAACTTGAAATATTGCACTTTATATTATGGAATTACTGACAGACAAACAAACAAACGGATGATCCAAACGCTAGATGCCCAAACAGACCTTTCAGGCCAGGGGCATAAAAAAAAAAAACAAAAAAAAAACAATACATTTTGACAATACCATCATTTATCTTTATAGTAAAATTGCCTGGCAAGGCAAATAAAAATATCAGTAAACAGACAACCAAAATTTCAATAGACCCTTTTCCCGTGACTTTGAGTGGCAAAATGATACAGATACCCGCAAAAACATAGATGTCGTTATAGTAACTGACTGTTTCTTGACCTCATTTTCCGGGTATCTGTATCATTTTGCCACTCAAAGTTATAGGACTGCAGTTTCAGTTAAAGGGTCTATAGAACTTTCTTGACTGGGAATGCTGTTACAGACCATTAGGTCCAGACCTGATATGTTTCCAATATTTCGAATTCAAGGAAATACCCATAATATCCTAGAAAAGTTTTGGAAAGAAAAAAAAAGACAGAATCATCCACCCACCCCCTACACATACAAAACAATGATGATACAAACCAGAGTAAATCGTTTGTGTCTTTTGACATCTTCCATGCCAATTCAAACATAATCAATGCGGCCTGAAAAAATATATCAAAAAATAGATTTCAGTACAGGAGTTCAGAGAAATACCATATTTGACCCATAAGGCACCCATGTCCCTATAAGCACCCCTCCCCCTCTTTTTTTTTTTTCTTTTTTTTTTTACATATGATTGAGAATCCTTTCTAGCTGGTTGACAAGAAGATGTGGACCTGAAAAACTGTAACATTTTATGTGTAGCCCCAAGCAACTGAAGAATGTTGATAGGTGTCCTTGCTAATAACTACAAAAGCATTACCGCTGCCTTATAAAAACTTATCGTTTTACATCAATTTGACTATAATTGGTCCCTTTTTCCTGATTTTTTGTAGAACCCTGGACGCTTAATGGGTTGAATCTTGCTATCGTTTTGCGCAATTCTTAGCCGGGGTGCTGCCTCACGATTGTGAGGAAACAGAGTCGTATACAAAAGAATCATAAGTCACCTTAGCCCGATTGGGGTCCTTTGAAATTTAAAGGGGCACTAGCTGTGTTTACTCCCAAAATGTATTTTGATTTTTTTCAACTTTTACAGCTTGTACTTGATGTACAATAACAAATAACATCTATACACAGGCATAAAAAAACTTTAAAATCCTAAATGGTTTGTGAAAATAAGATTAGGGCCGATCTGGTATTCATATACAAAGTTAGTAAGGTTGGGGTAATCAATTGCAATAGAAAAAGTGCCAAACCTGGGCTTTTCAAGGAATTTTTCACAAAATATATAGGAATTAAGAATTTTTATGCCTGTGTACATTTCTTTTTATTATTATATATCGTTCTAAGTAGGATTAAAAAAGGAAAAACAGAACTTTTGAAAACTTTTTAAAAAAATAAAAATTGATAGACTTACTGATGTCCCATATGTTGTAAACTGAGTGTAGTCAAAAATGAGCTTTGCCCTGTAAATACAAAAATAATGAATACAAACAGACATACACAGCGGAATCTCGTTACTTCAAAATTCAGGAGATTTTCCCTATTACTTCAAGAAATCCGGAATCTAAGTAACCAAAACTTTATTCAAATTAATTATCTATCCATAAAAATGGGGTCCAGCCATTTAAGTTTGACGAAATGAATTTAGACTCATAAAAATAACAAGATTTAATGGTGTATACACTCATAAACATACTATAATTCAATATTTTATCAGAAAGGTTTTAGAAAATACAGTAAAATCTGTGTTTAGTGGACAGTTGCTGGAATTATAAAATTGTTCTTTATAGAGAGGTGCCCACTGAATGAAGGATGACCATTCACTGCTAAAATATTCATAGGTGAAATGGTTAACAAACACAATTGTTCTTGTAATCATCTGTTATGATGCATATAAGCCATAAGGACATAAATATCAAGAAAAAACACAAAACAAAAGATTGTAGAAGTGTTTTCCAAGATAGAAGTCGGGACATACAGCTTAGTGAGAAATTGCCCGTGGCAATGGAAGTCGGTCATAGCGAGACTGTCCAATATTTCAAGGTAAAAAAATACAGAAATTATGCATATTTCATCCGTTGTCAAGGTAACAGAGATGTGTGTTTATTTAAAAAGACTCCAGTAGTCTTATATAACATGCAAATCAGGACTTAGAGAAAATATCTGTTTTTCGCAGGGTGTCCACTGATTCAAGGTGTCTGCTATGGCAGGTTTTAGTGTACTGTAACTTTTGTCTGAATTCCAGAAATATTTTTATCCTGTAACACATGTTTGATAAAATTTTATCGGAAATTGTTGTTTGTTTTTTGAAATCAATTGTAAGTCTCAAAATATGTTGGGTTGACCCGTTGTTAAAACACTAGTTGATTGTTATAAGCAGTTAGACAAACAGAAAATTTGCTCCCCCCCCCACATCATCAATCTCGGGAGCTTATTTCAGACACACCTTACCTTCTTTCCTCCCATTGTCTTTTTTCTCTTCTTTTTTCCAGAGCTGCATCATCAAATCTTTGTCGTTTTCCTGATCTCTCAGAGTCATCGCTTTCATTTCCAGATTCTTCATCCTTCCCCCAAAATAATACAAAGATTAATTCATCCTGTTTGCAATTAAAATCAATCTAAACACGAATTCTGAGAGTATACAGACGATCCAATACATTTCCCTCCCTACGACACCAATATTTACGGAGATAGAAATTAGCAGTGGTCCAGCAGCCCAAGGAGAGTAAAAAATGAGCTGGGCCAATAGATTTTTACAGTGTTTTAGCCCAGGTGGCTACTGAAAATTTGGGGGTATTTCTTGCACTTTCACAAATTTCAACTGATAGTCTTGTAAACTGAGTATAACTTGATACATGGAGCTAGTGTCTGAACTACTTTACGAAATAGTTTTCGTATTAAGATTTTTAAAATACACGTAGTATGTTATAGGAAGAGCAAATTTCTGGGCTTTCAGATAGCAACTGGGCTCCAAAAAATCCTTATACGAGCCCAGATGGCTAACTGATTGCAGAGTTTAATTTCTATCCCTGATTAAGTAAATATTGTTAAAATACAATCTCCAACTAAATTATCAGTATATACTTTGCTGTAACAAAGTTAAATATATTGAGACAAGTTGTGGTAATGTGACATATATAATGAAGCACTTGACAGGAAAAAAGATATACGAACATCATCGTCTCTGAACATCGAATCATAATCAGGTAAGTCGTCAAACTCATCCTCTTTCATCAAAAGCTTGACCTGCACGGCATTGAAAACATTGTGAATGTCTACTGGTCTGTGGCTGTTAAGAAAAAGAAACAATATACAGATGAACTGTACAGATGAGTTTTTATGTCAGGTCCAACAAGGGATGGTATAGGACTCATTCCAAGTGGCTGGGCTCCAGTATAGGGTCTCATTCCCATTGAATGAGAAATGGTTTAGGGTAGGGGTCAGCATAGGGTTCATTTCCCAGTGGCTGGCGGCCAATACAGGGTTCATTTCCTTGTGGCTGGGGGACATTATATGGCCCCATTCGCACTGACTGAGGGATGGTAAAGGGTCCATTTTGCTGCTGCCGAAGGCCAGTATAGGGTCCATTTTCAGTGGTTTAGTGTAAAGTTTCTGCCCAAAGTACCTTACACAATTATTTCATAACTAGATAACAGTGTTTGAATTTACATTCAATATATATTTTTCTTCATATGTTTAATCACTGAACAAAAATATCACTTATAAGATTACTTGTAGTCCCTAACTGAGATGCACAGTAGCAAAGAAATGTTAAAGTGACTTGGGCACTTTGGCTTGATTTTTATCAATTGATTTAGTTTTGTTAACCGTCAAACTTTTAACATCATTTTTGGCACACAGCATATCACTGACTGTACAGTTGAACATTGTTATGTTGCCATCATTTGTTCAGCCAAAATTTGGTATTATAAAAGGGTTTGGCAATGGGTTGAGGGAAACCTTAAATGAAATGAAAGGGAACATTGGAAAAGTGGACTTCCAAAAACTGTGGCATAAAACGAGGTGACAAATGAAAACAGGGGTGTTATAAAGGTTTTATTGTACATGAATGACCCACAAAGCCTATTGGATGTTACAGATCTTTTTTTTACACTCAACAATTTTTCAGTTATATGGTGGGGACACGTTTTAAGTGGCGGATGAGAGAACCTGGGTACAAAGTACCCGAGAAGATACCATCGGCCTTCTGCAAGGTAAAGTGGCAAACTTTCTCACAAAAGGCAGTAGTTAGATTCCAACTGCTTGAACCTGTGCTGACCAGAGTTGAGAGGCTTCATGGTTCAAACCACGATGCTGTAACCATTCGGGCTATGGAGGCCCCTGTTCAGTTGATAGAAATATCTAATTACAGAAAGAGAAAAATTTTGTAAAATTCTGTGAAAGTTCAAAATGAGGATAATCGGCAATAGATTGCAGAAGGCCATCTTTATTAAACAAATCAACCCCTGAAAAACAATGGACTCTTCTGTAAATTGATGACTCAGACCAGTCCAAATGTGTCTATAAGGGTAATTGGGTTAAAGAACAAAATTAGGAGGTATAAATCTTACCTATCACATATGTAGAACCGCACACAGTCATCTGGCTGTAATGTCTCCACCACGTCTACACAGGCACCGCAATTGATCATCAACACATGCTTTATCTGCATTAAAATCACAGATGATAGATACCGCCATTTCAGCCAGCAAAAAAAAGTTACCAGTTACCTTCTTGTGTTGACGGAAATCAGCAATTTTGTCCAACTAGATGAGAAACCCACCATAGCCAACAACGTGCATTGCTATTCATGAAAAAAGCTGACAAAATATGTTTCTATCAGCTTCTTCGTTTGTTCTTCGTGTTTGTTTGTTCTTATGCATCCCCCTAAACTTTTTCTTATATGGAGGTGTCACCAGCTCCAAGCGAAGTGCTACAAATACTGACTGTGCTATGGGCTGATGTCGATACAGTGAGGGTTCTTTTACATGTACGTGTCACACCTTCCATGGCAACGGGACCTCAGTTTTCAGTCTCATCCGGAAAGACTTGTGACTTTAACTTTGTTAGCCGAACACTTGGCAAAGGGACAGTCACCACCATTTTTAAAGTCTTTGGTAAAACCCTGTGACCCACTGCTTGTAAGTCAACTGCTCTAATGCTAGACTACCACAAGTGGTATCAGTTTTTACTGAAAGCCCTGTAGATAATGTAATATTCAGGGCTTTTTACCCCTTAATATTTAACCCCAAAAGAGGGGGGATTTCAATGATAATATCTATTTCCCTCTAAATTTTTTTTTCAAAATTCTATGTTAAACAAAACTTGTATGACACATCTGAAGAAAAACTGAAAAAATATTAGCAAAATTGATATTTTATTCAAAATAGAATTGAAATAACTTTCGATAACATTTTTCAGGTAAAAGCAATAAGTTACGTAAATTTTAAACACGTGTGAAAATTTCTAGTTTTTGAGATAATACAAATGTTTTATCAAATTTCCAAAGGTTCACTCTCTAACAGAATAAAAGAGGCACTGCCCTGAATGACTCATTCACAAACTTACCCCTTCCGAGTTCTCCACATAAGCGCGCTCCAAGTCTTCCTTCCCCACGACTGGGACGATGGTATACAGAATCTGATCTATTTGAAATAAACACTGAAATAAACAAAGACAGGAAATTAACATTGAAATAAACATTCATGTAGAACAAGGAAATAAACAAAATTTGTGACAACAAATATCCAGGATTGGTATTGTTTTTCAAAACCATTCCCAATGCTTAAATGGCTTGTATTTACAACAACAACAAAATTCCTAATTTGTTTTTTTGTTTGTTTATTGTTGTTTAACGTCCCACTCAAGAATTTTTCACTCACATGGAGACGTCACCATATGCCGGTGAAAGGCTTCAAATTTTGGCCTATGTTCGGCACTTACGGCCATTGAGCAGTGAGGGTTCTTTAACGTGCCAACACCTACTGTGACACGGGACCTCCAGCTTTTACTGTCTCATCCGAAAGACAGGAAATCAACCTGTCGCTGGCTGGACTAGAACTCACGACCTCACAATCCAGAGTCGAGCACGCTACCGACTGAGCCAGGCCGGCTCTCCTAATTTGTAATTTTGGTATAAGCCATGGCCTTAGGAACATGTATGATAAATAAGTTGCGTATGTAAGCTACAAGTCTTATTTTATTAACCAAGGATTTTCCCTTTAGCATAATTTCTGCATCTCTGATGCATGAAATTTTTTTCAGGATCCACAGAATGAATTAAATTGAGTCCTTAAGGATGCACCATGAATGAAAATTTGAATTAATTTCGAGTCAAGAGTCGGAAATTTTTTCGGGGACAGGGAGTAAAATTAGCACTCACCCAGTCGCATGTGACCTTTGTTCTAACTGGGTGATCGAAATTTGCACTGCTGATGGCCCAGATGGAGAGTACAACCATATCTGTAAATATCCATGTGTCGGTTTTTCTCTTCTCTTTCCATCGATTTTGTCATATAAATCTGGGTCTGAGATGTTTAAATGCTTTACATGTCACAACAGTATGTTCAAGCATATTACTGTACACAGTGTACATGTTGACAAGGTGTCAACTTTAAAGAAAGTTTTTCACGATTTCTTTGAATCCTAGTTAGATCGGCACATGCTGAAATCACCACTTAGTTCATGCACATCAACACCTAGTGATTTCAGCACTTGTTTCTTTTATAACTGTATTTTTGACAATTGCTCGCAAATTATTTTGATATGGGCACTCGGGCCTATTGATACATGTAGGTATTTTCAGCAAATCAATTGCAATGTTAGGGACTCATAATTATCACCTTAATTATGCAACAATTACCCACTCTTTGAATCATGTTCCTTCCGAATAACTGCTTGGTCAAAACAATGTTTTTATAGAAAATGACAATTAATATGAATAACTTTGAAGATTTATGGTTTTTTTTAAGTGACGTGAATTTGTGACTTATACAATTATCAAGAGAGCATATATATACTCACAAATTATTTCTGAAAATGAATCTTTTCTATTGAGATAAACATTATAATGCCATTTCATTACCTTGATAAATATTTCCAAGTGCTGAAATGAATATTTCTGGGACCCAGGTGCCTATTTAACACACTAAGTGCTGATTTACATGTTCCCAAAGTTTGTGGGAGTTGGTACAGGGGGGGATTTGACTTGTAACCATTCCTTGGACTTACAAGTCTTGTCATGTGGTGTTTCATTGCTTAAAACCCCAGCAAGAAACCAGTCCTAGAATACTCCAAAGAGTACAAAAAAAAAAGAATCACTCCTTCTCATCAAAATGGACGGGAAATTGTCAATGGTTGGTACATGTACATGAAGATTCAGGAGACAATGCAGGTAAGACAATTAATAAACGTGATTGATATATATACGTAGAAAGAGAAATCAAAATTTGAATATTTTTATTTTTTTACTTTTCTGTATGAGAGCATCTAAAGAAATAGCTGGACCCATGAATTTCAACCTGGGTCCCTATATATTGTATCCTTGGGGCCAGCTGGGCCTGGCTCCTGCAGCCAATTATACTCCCTGGGGACCATGAAAATATGAATGAACTAACCATTATTATGGGAAAACACATAAAATCAATAATGTACTGACCTGAAGAATTTTGCAAGCACACAGTGCATCTACATCAAAGGCAACCAGAATCAAAACCCTCTGAAAATAAAAAGTGTACATTCAGACAAAATTGAAAACTATTTGATCAATGCCACCCTGGCTCAAGGATTAGTGTAGACTATAGATACAGTCGAATTTCTTTATCTCGAAGTCGTCAGAACCAAGTGAAAATATTTGACATAAATGGGTTCTTGAGTTAAAAGTTCTGTAACTAAAACATATAATATATAAACAATCAGATTCAAGTCAATGAAAAATTCATGTATTTTCTTATCTAACATACATCTGTTGGTTTACATGTGCAGTTTAAATTCTTACATTGTTCATAATCTGCACCCCAAATTTCATTATTAAAATGAATTGCATTATTTCAAAACATTTAAGTGGTCATTCATAATTGAATCTTTTTGAATGTTTGTATTCTGATGCTCTTTTAAGTATACAGATGTATTTTACCAGGACTCACCCTGCCATTAGCCAATAATTTAATAAGCCAATGATTATTTTTTCTCATCATTGGTTAAACATGAAATTGGATAATTTTCTGCCTAATTTTTGTTCCTGTTTGGTGCATATTTTAAAAATAAAAGACAAATAAATTGACCAGTGATAAATAAAGCTTAGGCTCTCTATATTGCTGATTTGACAGCATGAGTAAGCCAGAGGACAGTTTTGACTGTGACAACAGAATTATTTTGAAAGTTATCCTAATCAAATCAACCACTAGAATTTGGCAAAAATTTGCTACATGTATATATAATCCAGTAGTCTGTACTTGCCACCAGCCTTTTTTTACTTTTCAATATTTCATGGTACCATATTGAAATGTGAGTACTTGTCTTAATGTAATAATCACATGGAAAACGTGTGAAATAAGATGCAGATTTGCTGTTTATTTATGAATTAACATTTATTTCTTTGTCACAGGCAACATAAAAACTTTATAAAAGTTTGACAAAGCGTCAAGTTTGTTTGTTTATTGTTGTTTGAAGTCCCACTCAAGAATATTTCACTTGTAACAGTCATGGATATAGGCAGATTAACTGTCTAGTCCATCAGCTAGCTTTTGTGGCTGGACGGTTAGCGTTAATATCCATGTACTGAAGTTAAGCAACGGCGAGCGCGGTCAGCATCTGGATGGGTGACAATCCGATGTGATGCGCTCGGCACGTTACACACTCATATGGAGACATCACCAAATGCCGGTGAAGGGCTTCAAATTTTGGCCTATGCTCAGCACTTACGTCCATTGAGCAGTGAGGGTTCTTTAACGTGCCGACACCTACTGTGACACAGGACCTCGAGTTTTACTGTCTCATCCGAAAGATAGGAAACCAATCTGCTGCTGGCAGGACTCGAACTCACAATCCAGAGTCAAGCGTGCTACCAACTGAGCCAGGCTGGCTCGACAAAGCGTCAAGAAAAAAGCAGAAAGAAATTCATTATGTCCATTATTGCCAATACAGTATTTGACCCAATAAGAGCTTATGAAAATAAGAAAAATGGGTGGGCGCTTTTGGAATTAAACTGTCAAACTGATGAAAAGCATTTAATTTTTTACAAGGCACAGTGGTATTGCAAAGTTGTTGTAGTTAATACAGTGGATACCTATTGACATTCTCGTGTTATATGTGGCTATAGATAACTTTTATTTACGTTTTTGTTGTCCACAATGCCTTGTGCTAGGAAAGATACTTGATCGTGTGTAAAAATGGGGACATGGACACTTTTTGGATTGGATCGAATGTGGTATTGGTGGAGCAGCATATCAACTCAACATCTGTATCAGATGTATCGATACATGGGCATTTCACCGAAAAGTTTTCCTTTTAAAATTGCCCAAACAATGACCGAACTCGTATTCAAGGCTTTGCCTTAATTCATATTATTCTAACAAGTGTGAGTGGCTAAGCCTCTGAAGTTATTTGTTTACAGCATCTAAAATTTTAAGACTAACGCTAACATTGGTATAACAAGCATTTTAAGCATATACTTATTATATCTAACCTGATGCTGTACTGCATCATAAAAATCTTTTCTGAAGTCCTTCACGAACATAATCAATGTTCACATTTGTGTCTGGCGCGTTTTACACAGGAAGTAAACATACACTAAGGTTTGTATTCCGAGCCCGATACATACAAGTAAGGCTTTCTTCCCTTTCTAGTTGGACACCCGGCATAATTCAATTTAATTGCTTTTTATATGAATGGGTAGATCTATAATCATGGGCCTTAAAAACATTTGTAAATCTTAAATTCATTCAAACTTTTAGTTTATTATTAATATAGAAAAACTTCAGATACCAAAGTGTAAATCAATAGAACGTCCAGGACACCGAGACAAATCCGATAAAAAATGGACAAACACGGACCTCTGGAAACCAAGAGGTGGGATCAGGTGCCATGGAGGAGTAAGCATCCCCTGTCGACCGGTCTCACCCGCCGTGAGTCCACAGTCAAGTCCAGTGAAACACGTGAGGAGTGTATCCTCGCCATATTTGGTACAGATGTCTCAACAACTGCCAACGAAAAGGCAACTCAACATTTCACTTAGTGAAACAGAGTAGTCGCAAACAAGACTATTATACCGACCGTAAAACTTGCGGAACGTTGACATTAAACACGGTTTTCGATATCCCTGTGTCAATAATTTGTCAGTGAGTAGTTTACCTCTGTATATGAAATCTTCATATGTTGTGCACACCCTGGCATATCGGATCATTTGTGAAATATATACTCCATATGCGGGTGACTGAGGGATATTACTACTTAAATGTGGAAAATTGACGATGGGAAATCCGAAATCGTCGCGTTTATTGTATAGCTTCGTTGCTAATTTCCCGTCTGTGTTTATGTTAAGTAAAATGTCTAAGTAAGAAGCGTGTGTGCTTGATTCTGTTGTATCTTTAATTTCTAGTTCGCTGGGATATATCGCATTGACATATATATGAAAATTGTCATTATTAATTGACAAAACGTCGTCGATATATCTAAATGTCAAATTAAAAGACACCGCTAGCTTCTTCTTCTTTTGATTTAGCAGTTTCTGAATGAAGTCTGCTTCGTATGAATAAAGGAACAGGTCGGCCAATAAAGGAGCACAATTGGTTCCCATGGGAACGCCGACAGCCTGCCGAAAGACCACGTCTCCGAACATCACAAACACACTGTCCACCAGAAACTCCAGCATGCTTCCTATATCAACTTCAGTACACCCACGTGCAGAACCAGAGCGGCGTCTGACAAAATAAGTATCCCGATAGCCAATAACTAGGTATTTAAATTTTCGGGTACCACCTTTAGTGAAAAAGCAGTTGTCTATGATGCTGAAAAGTCTCTCTTTTAATTTTTTATGTAGAATAGTAGTGTAAAGAGTAGAGAAGTCATAAGTTTTGATACTGTGAATTCGAGAAAAAATGTGTGCCTTCAAATTTTCTAAAAGCTGTTTAGAATTTTTAAGTATCCACATCTGATTTACACCGCTTCTGGAATAAGCATCTGTAGAGTATTGTTGAAGTTTCTCCTTAACGGTTGTCAATATCTCGGCAAGGAGTAAAGACAAAGGTTTGGTAGAACATTTGCTGGATCCTGCTATGTATCTTTGCTTATATGGGGTTTTATGAAGTTTAGGTATCCAATATAAATATGGCAGCTCGAAATCGGTATCCGTTGTAGGTATATCAAATGAGCGCAATACGGATACGTGATTTTGAAGGATCTCGTCCTTCGAAAGTGAGCTACGTGTATATGTAGGATTACCAGAATTTATATTAAACCCAAGCTCTTCCAACAAACAACCATAGCAATGTGCCCTACAAATAAACACTACATCATTTGAGGCTTTGTCTGCCGGCACCAGCACACATTGGTCATGCAACCTATCCAGTTCAGTTACTACTTCTGGATCATTAAATACAGAGGGATAACGTGTTTTCATAGTCCCTTTAAGTTTTCGAATACGAGATTTTATCAACCATCGTATGGCTTTCAGCCATTCAGACAAAGTGTCTGGTTCTTCGTCTTCATGTTTGGCCCATCGTCTGGCATAATCTTCGACAGAAATTCTGACGCCAATTAAAGGAACGGGCTTCCCGGTATTTAGGGCCCCTTAAAATAAGATTTTTTAGGCTTTCATTTTCAACAATAGAAAAGTCGCCGGTAATAACATGCCCGATAGTATTGTATTTGAAAGGAGATGAAGCACATGAACATGTGACAGTGTTGTGTAGAAGATGGTTGATGTCTAAGCACTGCAAAACCTGTTTGTAATTGAATAGCTTGGATGCGATGCTAGGTGTATAGCTATATGAAATGCAAGGCGTGGTCTTCAGTTTAAAATATGGTGGAATACAGGACTGAACTTTTTTGTGATTTAGAACATTGCCAATGTTTAAAGCGTCTATGCCTTTATTTGTAAATTTAAGTTTTAAGGAAAAGACGTTTCTGTTCAGCACAGTCATTGTTTGTAACGCGCGCAGGCTTAAACAGTCTGTGATAAGCTATGTCCATTATAACGGAGTTCAGTATGTACTCTGGGGTTGAAGAATCTGTGTAGGGTTTCATTCTTGCTTCTTCAAAAAGTTTATTGAGATTTGTAAAAGGAACAGAATAAAGCCTGCTGCGAATGTGATGAAGACCCAATTTTTTGTTAACGTAAGGTAAAAGAGATGAATGGTCGGTTGTAAGAACGATGTCCATGACTTCGTTTACGTCTTACATTAGAATTAAAAAGTTCCATCACATTAACGCCTTTACAAAGTGGGCTTGATAAATTGCCTACACTTTGTATATTGTCATTACATCCATAGGGATATGCAGTGCCAAGCTGTTTAATCCAAAATTCTTTCACGTTGTCTACGGAAGGGGGTACTCAAGGTGGGATTGTTGGTCCAGTGGTATATTTTTTCAATTACACGCACTCTCATAGACAAGATAGAATGGTCAGGAGAGTTGAAATGTCGATAGAGTATCTGGTTACCCCCATTATTAATCTCGAATCGATGACCAGATAATCTTTTATTTAAGGGCCCCTTAGTTTCGCCAACATAAATCAAACCATACAAGGCACACTCAATTCCGTAAACAACGTTAGATGATTTGCAGTCTAGATGATCCCAGCTTCTGGTGTTGTAATGCTTATTTGTCAGATTGCTGGTGAACACTTGATCGGTTATTAATATATGACATGTTTTACAATTTTTGACAGAACATTTAGAAATTGTTGGTATATTATTTGAAAATGAACTGTCAAAAATGTGATGAACTTAAAAAGAAAAGATTACATAGTTTGGAAGTTAAAAGTTTGTAGTTCAAGTTGGATCCTTCAAAGCTCAGCTGGACAATAAGCTTGTTTGCCAATCGTCCTAAAATAAATGAAGTCCTATATTTCATAAAAAAAATATTTGTGAGTATATATTTAACAGGTATCACATCCCGGGGTCCGTAGAATTTTAAAAGGCTGTATAAATATAATACAAAAATACAAGCAAACATTTTAATTATATATATGTAACAGAGACAAATACAGAGACAAATACTGCCTCTGCTTGGATTCGAACCTGGTTTACAAGTCTGGTGCTCTACCGATCGAGCTAAAGGGGAAACCCCACTAGCTCAAGCTAGTAGGAACACCATATAACTAACCCTGCCACATTATCCCCCTCCATTGAAAGAGTCGTCCCGACTCTCATTAGAGGTAGCTATCACCTGTGGGGCAATTTAAGGATAATCACTTTCCCTTAACCAGGAAGAACCTAGGTCCCAACGTGGGCGGCATTTGTAACGGAGACAAATACTGCCTCTGCTTGGATTCGAACCTAGGACCCCTGGTTTACAAGTCTGGTATTCTACCGATCGAGCTAAAGGGGAAACCACCCCCACTAGCTCAAGCTAGTAGAAACACCATATAACTAACCCTGCCACATATACATGTATATCAGAGTTCGTTAGGCTTTGTATTTCGAAGGATTATTAACAATAGACTGAAAAATATAAGGTATGCAGCGTGAATCTCTTTTGCTGTGATAAAGGTCAAGTTCCAGTTTATTGTTATTATTTTTATTAGTTTATACATTTCGTTTATTAGTTGAACCCAGGGTATCCAACTTGTTTCTATCAATGCCGGTGGGTCGAGAAAATTCCTTTGATGGAAACAAGTGCCGTAAAATTTGCGGAACGTTGACATCAAACGCGGTTTTCGATATCCCTGTGTCAATAATTTGTCAGAGAGTAGTTTACATTTATATATATGAAATGTTCTTATGTTAAACACGCCCTGGATCATTTGTGAAATATAAACTCCATATACAGATGATTGTGGGATATTACTACTTAAATGTGGAAAATTTACGATGGGAAAGTCGAAATCGTCACGTTTGTCGTATAGCTTAGTTCCCAATTTCCCGTCTGTGTCCATATTAAGTAAAATGTCTAAGTATGAAGTTCGCATTGACCATTGTATGAAGATTGTCATTACAAATTGACAAAACGTCGTTGATATATCTAAATGTCAAATTAAAGGACACTGATAACTTTTTCTTCTTTTGATTCAGCAGTTCCCGAATGAAGTCTGCTTCGTGTGAATAAAGGAACAGGTAGGCCAATAAAGGGGAACAACTGGTTCACATAGAAATGCCGACAATATATTGAAAGACCACGTCTCCGAACATTACAAATATATTGTCTATTAGAAATTCCAGCATGTTTTTATATCAAATTCGGTGTATTTATGTGTAGAATCAGAGTGGTGTTTGACAAAATAAGTATCATTATAACCAATCACTAGATATTTAGATTTTCGGGTACCACCTTTAGTGAAAAAAAAATAACAGTTGTCTGTGATGCTAAAAGTCTCTCTTTTTAATTCTTTTTATGTGGAATTGTTGTGTAAAGAGTAGATAAGTCGTATGTTTCGATATTGTGAATTTGAGAAAAGTTATTTTTATAACTTTTAAGTAGCCTATCCACATCTGATTTACATCGCTTCTGGAATAAACAACTGTACAGTATTGCTGAGGTTTCTCCTTAACGTTTGTCAATATCTTGGTAAGGAGTAAAGATAAAGGTTTGGTAGAACATTTGCTGGATCCTCTGCTTATATGGAGTTTATAGATATCCAATATAAATACGGTAGCTCAAAATCAGTATCGGTTGTAGATACATCAAAAGAGCGTAATACGGACACGTGGTTTATAAGGATTTCGTCCTTTGAAAGTGAGCTACGTGTGTATGTAGGATTACCAGAATTCTTATTAAACCCTAGTTCTTTTGATAAACAATTATAGTTATATGTCTTACAAATAAAATCTATACTACTTGAGGCTTTGTCTGCTGGGACAGTACATATTGGTCACGTAATCTATAAAGCTCGGTTACTGCTTCTGGATCACTAAATACAGTGGCATAACGTGTTTTCATAGTGGAGATAACAAATCGGGTTCGGAATGACAAGTTTTTAAAACCAAAATTAGAAAAGAAATCATTCTGCTAGATCAATTTCCTGTGAAAACAACAGAGAAAAATAACCATGGTAGGTATGGTTCAGGAGTCTTTTGATTTTAAGTCGTTGAGCAACAATTAAATCCAGAAATTTCTTTAACAAGGTTCGGTTATAATGGATATTAACCGTTATTCTTGTCTGTTTTCACGTGAAGTACAATAAAATTGGTGGAAGAGGGGGGGGGGTCTATGACTTGGCATTTAATAAATGATTTGTCATTTGAATCATGTTTACATATCGATATTCACTATACAATGACAAAGAAGACTTTTGTTGCATATAGTGATTTACTGTGTTTAATGACATCGTATTTTAGCAATGTACTAATACTACTGTTCAAAAATATTAAATTTCAATGCTTTAAAAATGAAACCTGGCGCCTGCAATCATTTCTATTGATAGCACATTATTCAGAACTTGCAGATAGACTGTATAGTGTGTGGACCAATGCTCGAAATATATCAATGCTTGTGGTATTTTTAAATTTGATCTGCTTTGCATCTTTTATACATGCATATATATATATATATATAACCAGTGTATCAGGTCATGTGGGATTTTAGGCTAGGTCTAGTGGACTAATCTAAGCATGTCACTTGTGTCAAAATGGCAGATTTGCTCCTCCCACTAATGGCTTGTTGAACAAGATCTAGCCTTTCCCTTAAGGATGAATAGGATGGTGCAATGCCATGCCCTTTTTTCAAATCATTTCCGTGCATATCCTGACCTAAGAGTACATGTATCTTAACATTTTAGGATCTGCCTCAGTGCCTGTGCACTATTAATCCTCGAGTTTAATTTCACACCTATTTGTTGTTTTGACAGTACCCAGTCTAAAGCCCAGCCCCCCCCCCCCCATCCAGTGCCGATATGTACAAAATAGGTAAACCGGTACCTGTCACAATTAATTAAATATACCTGCAAATCATCCTGCCTTTTATGTTACCCTAATCAACATCCATGATGATAATTACTTCCTAATAATCCTTTAATTAGATTTAAAACTCAGAAGACTTTACCGCGTGTTGATAAGACAAACGAAGGGCTAACGATATCGGGCCACTTATGTGCTTGTGTCACAATCAATTACTTGTCTCATTATCAGAAAATAATGTTTACCACTCCAATTACACTGACCAAATGCAAGATAAAAATGATAACAGTTGTAACTTAACCCAAAAAGAAAGAGGTAATGAGTAGGACACTGTTTGACATGCACATGTGAATGCAACTCACAACCACTAGTTGCCGCTCATGTCATTGATGAATAAAAAAGTTATCAACAATAAATTGATCTTGAAAATATTTAATGCAATTGACAAAAGCTAAAACAAGAACATAAATTTAAAAGCACTTAATATTTAGTAGAATTTTGTAAACATTCCAGGCCAGAAAATGTGATTGGCAAGTTACTAATTTGAATGTGTCCATGTACTTAGAGTAATTTCAACTAGCACTTAACTTTTTTTTTTACTTTTTCTTTATAAGAATTAAATATTTAGAATAATGGAAGCCATAAAAAATTAGGTCATATAGGGACTCTTCACTGCATTGATAATGATAATAACTGATTAAAAATAATATTAAAAAAAAAACAATGATAAAAATCTTCAATTCCCTGCCTTTTTTTCATTTGGATAATTAATTGATGTTGGCTCAGTCGTAAAATATGTTAGGAAAAATCCAAGTGAGCCTGCTTAAAATTTAATTTGAATGTAGATTAATTCTTAAAATTTTGAAATATTCTCCCATATTCTCCTAATTTTAGTTTTTCAAAAAATGTAATTTATAAATTTTCAGTAGCAGAACTGTACAGTGTTGGGCCTACATGTAGGTATTTCTAGTCGGCCAAAGGATTTTTTATTTTGGCCAATGAAAACAGAAGTTGACCCATGATTTGGCTGATACATTTTCAGACCCAGGGCTAATGCTGTTGAAAGAATGCAGACTTAGAATTTTGCTTTCTAAAAACAATTCAATGACCCTATTGAATATACTGTGCTTGTAATAAATGCTCAACAAATGTTTTAACAATTAGATTATTAATTAACATTTATTTGTCTTGTTTTACTGTTTCCAATTTAGAAACTGCCCTTTTCTTTTGTACTTTGACACGCAAGGCAGTGCCCTTTTTCATGACATAACGCGCAAGGAAGTGCCCTTTTTTCATGACTTATCGCCATGCCCTTTTGTGTTCCAGGTTGAAACGCTAAGATATATTTGCATACATTACAAATATTTGAAGTTTATAGGCTCCAATAATAATTCTAAAAGGAGTTTTATATTATGCAAATTATTTATTCGTTTCTTTAAGCACCAATTTCAGTATAAAACATTCACACAAGAATGTTTATCGTACCACCAATCAAACTCTCAATGTCCTCCGAGTCTTTGATAAAGTCCTGTGTATAACTCGCAGTCAATCTAGGGATGCGGGCTGTCCAGTATGCTCTTCCATAGAACAAGAATTCGAAGTTACCGCGTGCTATATGGTGCAGCAAGCAATACACAGGAAATTATGGTACATGTAGGCCTATATATATATATATATATATATATATATATATATATATATATATATATATATATATATATATATATACATACATGTATATTTTATATATATATATATATATAATTATATATATATATATATATATATATATATATATATATATATATATATATATATATATATATATATATATAAAAATGTGCCCATAAAGTACACCTCTGTCAGTCTGTGTATTGCTTTGTCTGTCAGAAATACAAAAGTGAAAATTTCAGTGGGGATCCACTAAAAGCTGTTTGTCACTTTCAACACAAATATTATTGGTATGTACAAAATAAAGTATCATACGAAGATGCAATTTATAGTTAAAACAAAAGCAATGCCCTAACTGAGCATAAATAGGTGGTTATGGGACTTTCAGCCGCAACTGACTGATGGACTTACTGAACTCATTGCAGGCCAAGGTAAAATCTTAATACCAACTATTACCTATTACTGTCATTATTATCAGGGGTGGCAGGTTCAAATCTTTGCCGATAGAAAGTAAAAATTTTTTGAGAATTTGTTTTTTTGTAATTACCACTATGACTGTGTTTACAAATTTGGTGTACATGTATATTTCAGTTTGGCTTTGGTCAGATGTTCTCCGATATGGGACGGGGATTCAACCAAACTTACAGATGTTACTCAGTCACTATGCTAGGAGAACGGGATGATGTAGAAAGAGGCGGAAAAAGTGAGTCAAGATTCATTGAGAGCAAATTTAAAAATTTTCCTCAGTATGACGTAAAGTGATATGACTATGACGTAAGGTGATATGACTATGATGTAAAGTGATATGACTATGACATTAAGTGATATGACTGATGTGACTATGACATAAAGTAATATGAGTAAGATGTAAAATGATTTGACTATGACATAATGTGATATGACTATGATGTAAAGTGATATGACTATGAGGTAAAGTGTTATGACTATGACATAAAGTGATATTACTGTGGTGTAAAGTGATGTGACTATGACAAAGTGATATTACTGTGGTGTAATGTGATGTGACTATGACATAAAGTGATATGACTATGATGTAAAGTGATATGACTATGACATTAAGTGATATGACTGACATAAATTGATGTGACTATGAGGTAAAGTGTTATGACTATGACATACAGTGATATGACTGTGATGTTAAGTGATGTGACTATGACATAAAGTGATATGAGTGCTTGTTCTTTAAAAGTCATCATTGAACTTCATGTAATTCTGATATCATTTTCCGTCTACATCTACATGTTTAGCAGGCCTTTTTCTGTAGTTCCATTGGCCTCCATTCCCAGTGCAATATACTTGTGTATTTTCAGTTTGATGTACAAATCCCAATGTTAACTTTATCCCTCACAGATGAACTGAAACAAGATATCTCAGAATGTTTTCAGTGTCAGTATTGCATAAATCTTAAGTGACCTTGCCTGACTGTCTGTTGAATCCACATGATCTGAATACCGTTCAAACTATTCCAACAAAACTGAACGGAATGGAACAGTCGTAAAACATCTTTTTCTCAACCACTAGTACAACACTAGTGAGTCAATAGACTAGTTACAGAGACAATGTAAGTATCTAGAATGATCAGCAAAAATCTACGTATAAGTCCATGGACCCAAGTTGTCAGATGATCTTTGATAGCAGTTATGGCCCCTTGATGATGATGATGATTAAATTTCATTTGTGGTTTTCCTCTCTTGTTTTGGTGTAGTCACCATGACTAATACATGTACCATTTTGTATGCCATACACAAGAAGTTCATTTTTAATATTACACAGTTTTGCCCAGGTGAGCATTCTAGGCTCCATAGTGCCTCTTGTCTTGAGTATGATATACTGTACATTTACATTTACATTTACATGTGCTAGTTTTTATATATGATGCCACGTTAAGTTCTGCTGAGTGACTTAGATGCATTAGCTCAACTTAAATGTATAAATATTTTGGTCGACTTCATTTCTGACAGGGGAATCACCGATACCCTGTCAGGTTTTGTAAAACAGTTACATGGTAACCCCTAAGTATAAATGACTTTTGATGAGTTGAAATTTGATAGTTATATATATGGTAATATTATATTTTCAAACAATTTTTCCCAAATATAATTAACAATTTTTTTTTTTTTCAGTCATCATGCCTCCATCAGCTCTTGATCAGTTAAGTAAGTATTATTTAAATCTTTTTTTAAATAAGCATTTGGAGATTTCAGGGCTTGACATTGGAGTTTTTTTCAAATCATCCTTGTCAAGGGGAAAATTACATCAGACAAGTATATTATATTTTCATGTACTCTTGTCAGAATACGTTTTTTGACAAAATTGCACTCTGACAAGTGTCATTCATTATATTTGCATTGAATATTCCGCCTTAAACATGATCAATCTCATTTCGATAAAACAGCAAAGTTCAAGGAAGAACAGCAAAGTATAGAGTTTTTCCTAATAATATATCTTGTTGTGATGTATATTATGAATGTGGATACGCCATTGTGCCACGTCATATGAGGAACTTCATTTATAGCTGATGTTAGCACTGTCTAAATTATCACCGAGTCTATGGGAAACTGATATGGGAAATCTAAATGTATATACAGCGAAACGTGTATATTAAGACCCTCTTAGGGACACAACAAAACCGGTCTTTATAGGGAGATGGTCTTTATATAGAGGTTAATTTATACACAAATGGTACTATTGGCGACAGCAAAAAATGTCTTTTTGACCAGGTGGTCTTAATACACAGGTGATCATCAAAGTGGGTTTTACTGTATATATTGTTACATGTAATTGTCTGTTTGGATAAGTGAAAAAAAAATTGTAGAGTCCCAAAATTATCATTATAATGAAAAATTAGTGGTGGGGAGGGTGGGTAGGGGTTGTATGTGTGTACAGACATCTACATAAATAATCCTATGAAAATAGAAATTTGTTTAGGGATTATCAGTCACAGGTTTTCTTTCTTATTGTTTGAGCTTGAGCTATGTTGTATCCTTTTTTTCCTTTGTTTAAATATATTTTTTGTCATAGGACAAGACATTGGGATGAAACACAAAATGTCCGACTAAGATGTGTTCTTTCCTTTCCTACAAAATTTAAATGTAGGTTGACAAAAAAAAAATAACTTTGAAGTAACAACAAAAAATGTCAGAATAACAAAAAATTAATTAGTATCTACAGTTAAGATTTTGATTAAGATTACAGAAAAAATCTATATTAAAAAAATTATAATAATTTTCCTTTTTTTCCTTTCGATCTTCTAACCTTTTTCACAGAGATGGTAACATTGAAGGGAGAAAAATAAAAATTGATTACCATAGCCCATTAGACTGCTCGGCCGTCACTGCTGCCAAAGCAGTATCGATGAAAATGTGCCGATTTTTATTTTTAACTCGCAAAATCATCACATTTGCACTAATAAAAAACAACAAAATACATATCATTGGAAAGTACATTTATTTCTCTTTCAGATGGTATATAATATATAAATATTCTGAAATAAATGATGCCTGAAGTTGAGACTTTAAAAAAACAAACATAAAAATTTGATTAATTTTAGTGCGTTATTGATACGAACTGGGGTTGCTACTTTGTGTGAAGTGTAATGAAAGATATTTATGTAAATTGATATTGTCTTTCTGGTTTTTCAGCTCGATTACATATTCAGTACCCCATGTTATTCAAATTGGCCAATAAAAAGAAGAACAGAGAGACGCATTGTGGTGTCCTAGAGTTTGTTGCAGATGAAGGCAGAATATATATTCCATATTGGGTAAGTGTCTCATTTTACTTATTATCTCCCCTTAATACCCATGCCTCGTGTCTTAATCATAAGAGCAGCAGTTACCTGTGATATCCAAGTATTAATGGTACCCACCACTTGTGGTGTCTAATTCAAAACAGTACCCACCACTTGAGATGTCTAAATAATATGTGTACTTAATAATTGGTGTCTAAATTATAAGGGTACTCACCACTTTTGGTGTCTAAATTATAAAAGTACCCACCACTTTTGGTGTCTAAATTTTAAGGGTACCCACCACTTTTGGTGTCTAAAGTATAAGGGTACCCACCACTTTTGGTGTCTAAATTATAAGGGTACCCACTACTTTTGGTGTCTAAATTATAAGGGTACCCACTACTTTTGGTGTCTAAGTTAGAAGGGTACCCACCACTTTTGGTATCAAGACAATCAGTACCAACTGCTGTGTCTAAATAATCTAAATAATAACGGTACTCAACACTTATAATTATCATGCTACTGAATTTGCTATACATATACATGTACAGAGGATGACACATATATATATATATATATATATATATATATATATATATATATATATATATATATATATATATATATATATATAGAGACAACACAGTAACAAATGATAATTGGATGTCCACTGGGTTTCACTGTGTGTCTCCTCATCTGTATATGTGTTGACCACTGACAATGTCCACAAGAGGAAGTCCTTTATGACCATTTTGACCAAAAAAAATTAACATCATTGTTATATTAACTCATTAACCCCTGAAAAACAATGGAATCCACTGATAATCAATGACTTAGACCAGTCCAAATGTGTCTATTGGGGGTGAATGAGTTAATGTCATATGTCAATTTTCCTAAACAAAAAACTTCATCAGTGTTGTTGCAAAAAGAAAATTCTGTCATTTGGACATTTTCTAAATGTCTTGTTGAGCCGGCCTGGCTTAGTTGGTAGCACTCTCGACTCTTGATCGTGATGTCGTGAGTTTGAGTCCAGCCAGTGGAAGGTTGGTTTTCTGTCTTACGGATGAGACAGTAAAAACAGAGGTCCTGTGTCACAGTAGGTGTCAGCACGTTAAAAACCCTCAAAGCTCAATGGCCGTAAATGCCGAGCATAGGCCAAAATTTGAAAGCCTTCATAGGCATTTTTGTGACGTCTCCATATGAGTGAAAGATTCTTGAGTGGGACGTTAAACAATAATAAACAAAGAAACAAATGTGTCTTGTTCTATTTGCAGATGATGAGAAACTTGCTGTTGACAGAGGGTGATTTGGTCCAGGTGGAGAATGTGTCACTCAAAGTGGCGACTTTTGCCAGATTCCAGCCCCAATCGGTGGATTTCCTCGACATCACTAATCCCAAAGCTGTGTATCCTTGCTTGTTTGATATGAAATTCTTGATCAAGAAAACAAGCACATGCACATACACACATGCACACACACACACACAAGCACCCCCACACACATACACAGACACAAGGGCACACACACAGAGATAGACAGACACACACACCAATACACATGACAAATGCGCATCTATGCACAGAAACACACACATGCACAGAAATACACACATGCACAGAAATACACACAAAAATATATATAAGAATTTAGGTTATAAGTTTGCAATTTTTGTAATTGCTTTGCTATCCATTCACTTTATATTGGTTTTACAGGTAGGGGACATGTATTGATTCTCCAATACTCTTAGATTGCTTGTTTTTTTTTAACAATACAGTATAACCTGCTTTAGTGATCTCCTGTGTATAAAGACCCCCTGGTCACAAAGACTGGTTTTGTTGTGTCCCCTAAAGGGGTCTTTACATACAAGTTTCACTGTACTTGTCTCTGTTCAATACCATCTTTAACTTGATCAGATTAGAGAACATGTTGAGAAGCTTTGCCTGTCTGTCCACAGATGATATCATATCCATAAGATACAATGAAAGGGTGAGATATTTAAGTTATTTAATGTCATACATAAGTCAGTTAATGTCATATATAATTCAGTTAATGTCAAATGTCATATCTAAGTCTGTGTTAATGTCATATCTTAGTCTGTTATCATATCTGAGTCAGTTATAATTTCATATGCAAGTCAGTTATAATGTCATATCTAAGTCGATTATAATGTCATATGAAAGTCAGTTATAATGTCATATCTGTCAGTTAGTCTTGATGTTATATCTCGGTCTCTTGATGTAATATGTAAGTCAGGAAATGTTATATCTAAGTCTTGACGTCATATCTAATTCAGTTAATATCAAATCTTAGTTATTTATTGCCATATGTATCTTAGTCAGTCAGTGTCATATCTGAGTCAGAAATAATGTCATACCTATGTCAATGAATGTCATATCTGCTATATCCAAATCAGTGAGTATCATACCTGAGTCAGTGAATATCATATCTGGGTCAGTGAATGTCATATCTAAATCTGTGAATATTATATCTCAGTCATTGAATGTCATATCTAAGCAAGTGAGTGTCATATCTGGGTCAGTGAATGTCATATCTAAGCAAGTGAGTGTCATATCTGGGTCAGTGAATGTCATATCTAAGCAAGTGAGTGTCATATCTGGGTCAGTGAATGTCATATCTAAGCAAGTGAGTGTCATATCTGGATCAGTGAATGTCATATCTAAATCTGTGAATGTCATATGAGTCAGTGGATGTCATATGAGTCAGTGGATGTCATCTGAGTCAGTTGTCATGTCTGTCATTTAGTGTGTTGATGTCATGTCTGTCAGTTAATCTTGATGCCATGTCTAATGTTTAGTCATAATGTCATATCTGTTAATCTACTGACATCATATTAGCTTGTCAGTCTGTTGGTATCATGTGTCAATCATTCTGTTAATCATTTCAGTATATTACAGTCATGTCAGATAATGTCACATCTTTGTATGATAGACACAAAAGTTATATCCAGACACCTACTTGACATTTTCTGTAAAATTGTAACTTTTTCAGGACTATGAAATGCTGGTACTGGAGACCAAACCAGAGAAAGCTGTGTCTATCATAGAGTGTGACATGAATGTAAGTAAAACATACACAGGCAACACACAATCTGTGTCTATCATAGAGTGTGTCATGAATGTAAGTAAAACATACACAGGCACACACACAGGCTGTGTCTATCATAGAGGGTGACATGAATGTAAGTAAAACATACAGGCACACACAGACAGGCTGTGTCTATCATAGAGGGTGACATGAATGTAAGTAAAACATACAGGCACACACACAGGCTGTGTCTATCATAGAGTGTGACATGAATGTAAGTAAAACATACACAGGTACACACAGGCTATAGAGTGTGACATGAATGTAAGTAAAACATACACAGGTACACACAGGCTGTAGAGGGTGACATGAATGTAAGTAAAACACACACAGGCACACAGGCTATAGAGTGTGACATGAATGTAAGTAAAACATACACAGGTACACACAGGCTATAGAGTGTGACATGAATGTAAGTAAAACATACACAGGTACACACAGGCTGTAGAGGGTGACATGAATGTAAGTAAAACACACACAGGCACACACACAGGCTGTGTCTATCATAGATTATGACATGAATGTAAGTAAAACATACACAGGTACACACAGGCTGTGTCTATCATAGAGGGTGACATGAATGTAAGTAAAACACACAGGCACAGACACACATATGCACACAGGCACATACATATGCACAGGTACATACAGACACATGTACATACACATGCACATATACAGGCACATGCACATACACACACCTAGGGACATACACATAGGCACATATACACAGGTACCAGCACAATAGACATATACACACAGACACAAATACATACAGCCACATACACACAACACACACATAGGCACATACACACACATGCAAATACACAGGCACATGCACATACACATAGGCACATACACTTAGGCACATATACTCTGGCACATGCACAATAGACATACACACAGACACATACAGCCACATACACACAACACACACATAGACACATACACACACATAGACACATACACACATGCAAATACACAGGCACAAACACACATATAGGCACACACACACACACACAGGCACATATACTTGCACAGGCACATACACATAGGCACACACACACAGGTACATACCTGGTACACACAAAGGCACATACACATAGGCACATATACACTGACACATGCACAATAGACACATACATATACACACAGGCACTTACACATACAGGAACATACACATCCATAGGCACATACACATTAACACTCAATACACACACAGGAACATACACATACAGCTACATACACACAACACACACACATACAGACACATATACACAACACACACATATAGCCACATACACACACAAGCACATACACATAAATACACACACACACACACAGCCAATTACACTCTGTGAGTAAAACATGCATCTAATGTTTTTTCATCAAATAAATGTTAAAGTCTAACTAATGTGTCCCTCGGATATAAGATGCCACTTAAATCCAATGTTTTTGAGATTATTTTCAAGAATTTATTTGGATTTTATTTTTCTTTTCATGAAAAATTAATTAATTCAGAAAAACATCAATCAGTGTCTTTATAAGTGTATTGTTTAAAAATTTGTATTTTGCACTTGAAAAATTGTAAAACGTCTGTAATTTGAATTATAGGTAGATTTTGCACCTCCCGTTGGATATCAGGAGCCGAAACCGCAGAAAAAGATAGAAGATGATGAAATGACAGCTGAGGCAGATGTGAGTGTATTACTTTATTTATAGCTTTTCTTGATGTCATATTTGAATTCTCAGTCGGTAGCGCGCTCGACTCTGGATCGTGAGGTCGTGAGTTCGAGTCCAGTCGGCGACAGGTTGGTTTCCTGTCTTTCAGATGAGACAGTAAAAGCTGGAGGTCCCGTGTCACAGTAGGTGTCATCACGTTAAAGAACCCTCACTGCTCAATGGCCATAAGTGCCGAGCATAGGCGAAAATTTGAAGCCCTTCACCGGCATTTGGTGACGTCTCCATTTGAGTGAAATATTCTTGAGTGGGACGTTAAACAACAATAAACAAACAAACAAACATCATATTTGAATTCCGATTTAAAATGTTAGCTTGACTACCTGTAGTGGTTTACTGCTAAAGACTCCCTTCACTAATAAAATATTTATTGCATAAGGGAATTACTTTTAATGAATGTAAGTTTTTTAACCTGTATGTTTTAAACATGAAAGTTTTTACTCTGTAAGTTTTTACAGTGTAAATGCTTACCATGTAAGTTTTACTATGTGAGTTTTTATGAATGTAAGGTTTTCCATGTATGTTTTACCATGTAAGTTTTTGCCATGTAAGTTTTTACCATGTAAGTTTTTACAGTGTAAGTTTTTACCATGTAAGTTTTTACAGTGTAAGTTTTTACCATGTAAGTTTTTACAGTGTAAGTTTTTACCATGTAAGTTTTTACAGTGTAAGTTTTTGCCATGTAAGTTTTACCATGCAAGTTTTTGCCATGTAAGTTTTTGCCATGTAAGTTTTTACCGTTGTAAGTTTTACCCATGTAAAGTTAGACACAAACAAGTCATGATATACAGTCAAGCCTCTTCATGTCTTTACATTGCCCTCTGTTATTTAAATTTAATGCCCTCTGTTTCATTTGTCACCTCCCTTTACGCCACAGTTTTTGAAAGTCCATTTTTTCTGACTTTCTCTATAATTTTATTTTAGGTTTCCCTCAACACATCGCCAAACCTCTTTATAATATCAAATTTGAGCTGAATAAAATATTGTTGGCAGTATAACAGTGTTTTACTGTACATGTAGTGGTGGTATTGTACCCAAATGGACTGGATAATGACTGCCATCTGTAAAAGGCTCAGCATAAGTTTTTAAAGTGGAAGTTTTCCCAGACGTTACTTATAACGGAATGGTACATTAGCAAAACCTTTCCTCATTGATATGCGTCAATGACACAGGTCCTGATTTATGGCATTCAGCCTGGTATAACAGATCGTGACCCTGTATAAGTGACTTTTGTCATATGACCTAAAGGTTAAGCAATGCAATGTGTAGGATACTTGTTATTTGGAAAATAGATTTGAATGTAAAGTGAGAATCATATTCGTGAAATTGTTTGGTTGGTTTGGTGTTTTATGCCAGACTTAACAACTTTTCATTCATAATATGGCTGATAGTCTTTTATGGTGGAGGAGAGAAAGCAGTTACAATGTATCGGGGAAGAGACCACGGGCCTTCAAGTTAAGTGGCAAACTTTGTCACTAAATCTGCGTAGGTTTCAGTGCTCTGACTAGAGCATGAAGAGGTGAAATTATAAAAGAAGAACGCAACTTTGAAAAGATAGGGCATGAAATTCAGACTTTAGAATGTAGCTGTAAGAAAGTCAGGCATTACTCTTTTTTATGCCCTCAGCCTGAAAGGTCCACAGGGGGCATCAAGTGTTTGGATCATCTGTCTGTCTGTTTGTCCGTCCGTAATTCCGTCTTGCTTACATACATGATGTATAAAGTGCAATATTTCAAGTTTGGATAGTGATACAGTAAACAAACGTAGAATGTAAGTTCATCTAAGGGTTGTTCACACTTAATTGACATCACATGCCCCTAAGGTGGAGTGGGGTTATAGTGCAGGAGGTTGCTATATTTAAAGTTTAGATCGATACAGTTGGGACTGGGGCATTTGTGTTTCACGAACACATTTTGTTTTTATTAATTTTCATACAGTTTTGAAGAGATAAAGAAAAACCTGTAATTCAAATGTAACTAATTTTATTTTCAGACTTGTATGGATGTTGAAGAGTCTTTCAGGGTATGTAGTCACCATCTGGTTTTTAAACTTGATATTAATCCATTCACCCCCTAACATCACATTTGGACCAGTGAAAGTAATTGATTTATGGAAGAAACCATTGTTTTTCAGGGGTTGATAAGATAACATAAAGTCCTTTGAACTGATTCAACCCTGCATTTGAGAAATGAATTCTTCTTGTACACCTGTATATGGTACAGGCTGTTTTAAGGGTGTAAAAATTATGGTAAACTCTTTGACATAACAATATTTCAGTGTATATATTGTATAAAGACAGAAATACAATTTAAAATTTCTCAACAATTGAATTGTTAATTGTGACAGAACTACCATTTTCCTGATTTTGCCGCAGGAGAATTTTCTACGTAAAATGTGTAGTTTTCTACGTGTACCGTGTAATATTCTACGTATAATGTGTAATTTATTTGTGATTACAACAGGCATTCAGTGGAACAGGGAACAGATTGGATGGCAAGAAGAAAGGGACTGATGTTGTGTCATCCCCGGTGCAGAGTACTGTTATAAAACGGTATGTATAGTGTTGTGTTGGTAGTGTTGTTTTAGTATATTGTTCTGATAGTATAACATTCTATTGGCATTGTGTTCTGTCAGTATAACATTCTGTTGGCATAGCACTCTTTTAGTATAACATTCTTTAGCATAGTGCTGTTAGAATAACATTCTGTTGGCATAGTTCTCTGTAAGTATAAAATTCTGTTGGCATAGTTCTCTGTTAGAATAATGTTCTGTTGGCATATTGCTGTTAGTAAAACATTCTGTTGGCATAGTGCTCTGTTAGTATAACATTCTGTTGGTATAGTGTTCTCTTAGTATAACATTCTGTTGGCCTAGTGCTGTTAGAATAATATTCTGTTGGCATATTGCTGTATAACATTCTGTTGGCATAGTTCTCTGTTAGAATAACATTCTGTTGGCATAGTGCTGTCAGTATAACGTTGTGTTGACATAGTGATCTGTTAGAATAACATTCTGTTGGTTTTGCTGTCAGTATAATGTTCTGTAGACATAGTGCTCTGTTGGTATAACATTCTGTTGGCATAGTGCACTGTTAGTATAACATTCTGTTGGCATAGTTCTCTGTTAGAATAATATTCTGTTGGCATATTGTTGTTAATATAACATTCTGTTGGCATAGTGCTCTGTTAGTATAACATTCTGTTGGCATAGTTCTCTGTTAGAATAATATTCTGTTGGCATATTGCTGTTAATATAACATTCTGTTGGCATAGTGCTCTGTTAGTATAACATTCTGTTGGCATAGTGATCTGTTAGCATAATGTTGTTGGCATAGTCTTCTGTTAATAAAGATTTGTTGTCTCTCTTCTGTGGGAAATGTCTGGTTTGTCCTAAACATTATCCTAAAATTATAAACAATATATGGATGCTATATTTGCATTTTTTATGTATGACAAAGAGGAAATTCTGAAAAAGATCATGTCAGCATGTAATATTCACATTTACTCTTACAGTGGAATTCCAGATTACAACTATAAAAAGGGGACAATCAAGTTTATCCGTACACAGAGGCAGGTCAACACAGAGGGTGCTGAGGTGGGTGTCATTTTGTCAGAACAATTAGTTGTAAATGTACATCACTGGTTATGGTGTGTGTGTGTGTGTAGCTGTGTATATGTGTAGTTGTGTGTATGTGACTATGAATGTGTGTGTAGCTCTGTGTATATGTATAGCTCTGTGTGGATGTGTGTAGCTGTGTATGTGTCTGTATGTGTAGCTGTGTTTATATGTGCAGATGTGTGTTGAGCTATGTATCTGAGTATAGTTGTGTGTAGCTGTGTGTGTGTGTCTTTGTGTATGTTAGAGAGAGTTGCAGGGTCTAGGACATAATTAAGAGTTGTGTGTGTGAGAGAAAGAGAGAGAGATAGAGATTGAGCTGTAGGTTCAAGGACAAATCAAGTTCCGCATTTAAGACTATATATAACAATTCAAAGATACAGGCTTTTTTAATAGCTATTCAAGGATGTAGAACAATCATTTTCAGGATTGACAAACAGATGTGACTAATGGATGAAAGCATATTTTTTATAGCCCTAATCCCTTATATACCAAGTTTCACTGCTAGGGGACTAAAAATTAAATATGCTTTTGTAGTTGTTTTAGATATTTCAATTGTTTTTAGCTGATTTACCTCTGTTAAACTCTTATAGTAATTGACATCTTTTTTAAGTACTCGGTACACATGAAAATAAAAACTATGAAAATTAACTTTTGAATAATGAAAATTAAATGTACCAGATTTAGACAAGCTGTCATTAGGTAACTGTCTATGTGAATGTTGATTTGGCATTCCTGTCCAAAATCAGCCACTCAAGGGGCATTTGTTCTTTGTAGACACATTACATTCTTTTATTGCAGGAAAAAGATCAAAACTTTGAAGCGTTTTCTGGAGAGGGACAATCTTTACGGAAGAAAGGAAGAAAATAGTCTCATATGTTAGGAATCTTACGTGATCTGTGAAATAAGTTAACTGTTGTTGTTTGAACAGAGTAATAGTTGCATCAAGGGCAATAACTCCAGCATATATGCAGCGATTTCTATATCAATGAAAGGGGTGTATCAATAAGTGTAGAAATGTGATTATAAGTGAAATGAAACTAAAATTTGAATTCATTTTTGGGTTGTGAAAACTGGTAATGAAGTCTGTATTAGTTCGATGGCTGAATGTGAAAATTTGTGTGTTCACTTTCCGTTCTTCTCGGATAAAGACACGCCTTGATAAACAGCTTGTTGTCATACTGTAGCACAGTGGTAAGAGAAAAGAGGCTGCCACAATTAAAGTGAAAAATCAAATAGATGTGGCATAAAATGTCAATCAGCAAACTAAGAAATATAAACACCAAGGTGTTTTGTTACCTTGACAACTAAAACATCTGGTAACCATGGAATCTTTAATACTTTGTATCAGTAGAGTGGAGCTTGATCCTGAGAGACCACTCCAGTTTCCACTGAAATGTGGTCTCTGAAGACAGGTGAACTCTGAAATGGTCAAAGTACAAAAATTGTGTAACCAGGTAATGCAGATGTGGTCTGCAGGTCGGACAGTCTTTCATGGAAGCAATTGTTAACTATAGTTCTAACTTAATATGTATTTATTATTGCCTAATGGTTACGTGAACAATTCCAAAGTTTACTCCCATTTTGAATTTAGTTAAATTTAGTTAAATTTTTTCATCCAAGATATTTAAAGTTTTCCTTAAATATCTTCAATTTCCCTTAAATTCTGAATTCAGTTTCTTCTAATATTTTGTCCAAAATGGCAAAGAACATCCATGGTCATCATTTTTTGTAGTTTTAAGTTTAAGACAGTACTTAACTCTGGTTTTGTCTTAAACCTTTACCTTAAGGACAGGTTTAAGATAAACATCTTTTGTGAAGAGAAAGCAGCTGAAGTATCCTTAAGTAGTGTAAAACTGAAGCTATGTTTTAGATTTTATTTAACATGTCAACCCCTGAAAAACAATGGACTCTCCTGTAAATCAATGACTTAGACCAGTGCAAATGTGTCTCTAGAGGTGAATGAGTTAAGAATCATTCGTGGAACTTTTGACGAAATTCTGATACAAAAACAGGAAGCGTACTAGAAATCTCCTTTGTTACTGATGCCAGCTTCTTCGACTTGAACTTTATGGTGTTGAAGTCAAACCCCATTTCATTGGTTATTTATAGTTTCTTTGTGAGATAATGAATGAGAGGGCACCAGAATGAGTGGTTAAAAGTTATGGTATGTACGTAAACACATATAATGAGAAAATGTTGCTTCTGACATCTTTTTTATTTAAGAAAGAAAAAAATAAATCTTTAAACATTTCATTTTGGTTTCATTTTCTTCAAAACAATGAATAGTGATGATCCCTTGGTCTTAGATAGCTGTAAAACAACATTAAACATACGTAGACAAAAACTACACATACGCTGTTATTTGTATTACCAGACTGCACGCGACTGTTGTAGTGAATCCTTCCGCAACAAAAATCAAGTGCAGTCTGATGATGTGGATAGAAAAATTTGTGTGGTTTTGTATTTAGTACATGACCCTTATTTATCTGTATACATGTACATACACCAATTTAGAATTTATTCTGCTTTTAACGACGCCATCAGATATTTTGGATGGCATGAATCCCATTTAGAAAAATAGATCCGGAAAAATTTCAGTATTCAACTACAGTATGACATTACATATTCCATGGACTGCAGCATTGTAACGCTGTGATTACACATGCATGTAAAAATGTTAATTATTATTTTCTGAAGGTATTTGGAGTCTGACATGTTCCCAATGTATTGAGACTTGTTCTTTACACAAAATACCTTAAGAAAATACTATATACATGGATACATAAATTCCTAAAATGTATCACTAGATGGCTTAAAGTAAACTCGGACTCTCGAGGTATCGTGTTATAAGTAGCCCCCAGATAGCTAATAGCAAACCCATAGATACCTTGGTTACCACATAGATATCACATCATTGGTGGCCCCCAGATAGTTGACAGCAAACTCTTAGATACACAAGGTATCGTGTCATAAGTGGCCCTTGTATAGTTAACAGCAAATCCATAGATACCTGGTGTATCACATCATTAGTGCCCCCCACTGATAGCTGACAGCAAACTCATAGATACCACGGTATCATGTCATAACTGGCCCTCAGATAGCTGTCAGTAAATACACAGATACCCAAGGTATCATGTCATAAGTAGCCCCAAGATAGCTGACAGCAAACTCAAGTGCCCACCCCCCTGATAGCTGACAGCAAACTCGTAGATACCAGGGGTATCATGTCATAAGTGGCCCTCAGATAGCTGACATGAAAAACTCTTGGATACCTCAGGTATCATAAGCATCATACATAAACAAATATTATAAACAATTTTTTCTGTGTTCCAAATAGAACAGCATTTTATGTTGCAGACAAAAGTTGCTTATACAATTCAGACAGTAGTTCTGTGTTCCACAAATTACTTATACAGTCCAGACAGTAGTTCAGTGTTCCACAAATTACTTATACAGTCCAGACAGTAGTTCAGTGTTTCACAAATTACTTATACATTCCAGACAGTAGTTCAGTGTTCCACAAATTACATATACAGTCCAGACAGTAGTTCAGTGTTCCACAAATTACTTATACAGTCCAGACAGTCGTTCAGTGTTCCACAAATTACTTATACAGTCCAGACAGTAGTTCAGTGTTCCACAAATTACTTATACAGTCCAGACAGTAGTTCTGTGTTCCACTAATTACTTATACAGTCCAGACAGTAGTTCAGTGTTCCACAAATTACTTATACATTCCAGACAGTAGTTCAGTGTTCCACAAATTTCTTATACATTCCAGACAGTAGTTCTACATTCCAAACATTAGTTCTAGCTTCCTACTCCACACATACCAGGATCATCAATATAGTACTGTATCTGAATTCTGTCAAAAAACATAAACGAATGATACAGTGATGAGATTGTGGAACATTTCTGTCACTACATGTAGATAATCATGTATGATCAGGTAATTATGTCGAGTTATATTGTTGTCTGATCAAGTAATTATATGAACCCATCAGATGGTTATGTTATCTGATCAGGTAATTATGTTGACTTATCATGTTGACTGATCAAGTAATTATATGAACCCATCAGATGGTTATGTTATCTGATCAGGTAATTATGGTGACTTATCATATTGTTGTCTTACCAAGTAATTACATGAACCCATCAGATGGTTATGTTATCTAATTAGGTAATTATGTTGACTAGCTAATGTTGATGTGACATTGTTATGTAGTTTGATCAGGTAATTATGGTGACTAGTTAGATATTTATGTTGTAATGTCATGTTATAATGTTGACCTGACACATGGTTATGTTGTCTGATCAGGTAATTATGGTGACTAGTTAGATATTTATGTTGTAATGTCATGTTATAATGTTGACCTGACACATGGTTACGTTGTCTGATCAGGTAATAATGGTGACTAGTTAGATATTTATGTTGTAATGTCATGTTATAATGTTGACCTGACACATGGTTACGTTGTCTGATCAGGTAATTATGGTGACTAGTTAGATATTTATGTTGTAATGTCATGTTATAATGTTGACCTGACACATGGTTACGTTGTCTGATCAAGTAATTATGGTGACTAGTTAGATATTTATGTTTTATGGTCATGTTATAATGTTGACCCGACACATGGTTACTTTGTCTGATCAGGTAATTATGTTGCCTAGTTAGATATATATGTTGTATTGTCATGTTATAATGTTGACCTGACACATGGTTACGTTGTCTGATCAGATAATTATGGTGACTAGTTAGATATTTATGTTGTATGGTCACGTTATAATGTTGACCTGACACATGGTTACGTTGTCTGATCAGATAATTATGGTGACTAGTTAGATATTTATGTTGTATGGTCACGTTATAATGTTGACCTGACACATGGTTACGTTGTCTGATCAGGTAATTATGTTGACTAGTTAGATATTTATGTTGTATGGTCACATTATAATGTTGACCTGACACATGGTTACGTTGTCTGATCAGATAATTATGTTGACTAGTTAGATATTTATGTTGTATGGTCACATTATAATGTTGACCTGACACATGGTTACGTTGTCTGATCAGGTAATTATGTTGACCTGTTATCTGACAATGTTATGTTGATCCGACACATAGTTACGTTGTCTGATCAGGTAATTATGTTGACATGTTATCTGACAATGTTATGTTGACCTTTTAGATGTTTGTATTATCTTGCAAGATAATCAGATTTTCCAGAGGGTCAGTGGTCTACTGCAGGGGCATCTTAAGTTGTAAAGTATGGGGCACCGTTGTAGTATTTATTCACTATTTTCTGATATAAAAAAATAATTTTTTGATATGAAAAGTCGAATTTTTTATGTAAACAAATTTTTTTATATCAGAAAATCATTTTTGATGTAGAAAAATATGTAGTATTATTTGATATAAAAATATCGAATTTCGGATATCAGAAAATACTGAGCACATTTTTTAAATTTTCTGATATAAAAAAGTCGAATTCCTATTATCAAAAAAACGTTTTTATTTTTTACATCAGAAATTTGATTTTTTGATATCAGGAAATGATTTTTTTATGTCAGAAATTCATTTTTTTATCAAAAAATATTTTAAGATATAAAAAATTTGATATTTGAGATCAAAAAATGAATTTTTGATATCAGAAAATAGTGAATAAATACTAAAACCGCTTCCTATAGTAAAGGAGTTTTTTCCGCAATAAATGGTGGTCAACACATTCTACAGAAATTGTTGATTTGGGGTTAAAAGAGCAGTGACACTACATGTGCATGTATATGTAAAATTCACTGGAAAATATTTTGACAAAATTAGTTATATACCTTTCACCCTTCATGTTCTGTAGACTCTGTTTCAATAGTTCTGTTAGTGTCTGTGTGTACAGCGGATTCCTTTCTCTATCAAAACCTTTAAATGCATACAGCTGCAGCAAACAATACGGGGCTGAAAGACCACCCTTACAGACCCTCATCCCTGTCTTTAAAATCGTTGTAATTTCCTGGTAATAAAATAAATTGATTGTAAGTTAAATTGTAAATTTTGGATAAATTCAAGTAAGCCTAATAAAGGTTAACACAGTCGCTGATGGGAGGAAAAAAGAGATGATAAAACGTGTACAGGAGCGTTGGAGCAGTTGCAAAAAAAAATTATATCTTTTGATTATTGGAGCGGGGAGGTGTGCATTTCCCTATTGTTTATATGGGGTTGTGTACCGGCGATGGCATATACACGAGACTGTACGTCGGATTTACTTAGTCTTATGAGAAAGAACTACCGATTAAAAATGGAAATAATTACAGGTGACCAGAACATCACCTTAACAGCTATAAAGGGGTTATTGATATTAACAAATTAAATGCATCAGAGATATACCTTAGAGTTAGATAAGGAAGCCGGCAATACAACTATTATACTCCAAAGCTAAAATTTCCGACGGAGATCAAATATTGCACTGACACAATTACCGGTTAAAAACAGGTTTTAATAAATAGAGTAATCTTTTAAAGCCAAATTAGACCAGTTCCTCAATAGGACCTAGCTAGTTTTCATGCCCTGCATTTCATTTGTTTTGGACATGACAGAATTTGTATGTAACAAACCTGTCCATTTTTAATTTCCAAAGCGATCATTTGATAAAAGAACACCGAACTCCTATCGTACAATGCTTCGTGGTTCAAGTCCATTCCGTGGTTGCATCAGGTTTAGGTAATTTGATAAAAGTTGAAATTTTTAAACACTAAATGAATTGGGTTTGAACATTCGTGAAACTATTCGATGTTGAAAATAAATTAAAAGTATTCTTATACCAATCATTAAACTTATTTACAGATTAAATAAATGGGTAAATAAATAAATAAATGTGTAAACAGATAAATGTGTAAATAAATATGTAAATAAATGTTTATTACGATAATTTATTTTTATTCATGCAGTTAGATTATGTGTATATGTATGTAATGAATTAAAATGCTCAATGGTCGCAAGTGCCGAGCATAGGCCAAAACTTGAAGCCCTTCATCGGTATTTGGTGACATCTCCATATCAGTGAAATATTCTTGAGTGGGACGTTAAACAACAATAAACAAACAAACAAACGTACCTCAACTGAACGCTCAAGCATAGTCGCAACTGTCTCACAGATTTTCTTCTCAAACTCATCTGGGATATTCTCATCCTCAATATTGGTGGTTAGTATTACGATAGGCATTACAGAAGTCCTTTGGCAACCTATTTAAAATGCGTTCCCTTGTACAAGTTGTAGCCCCTGTCTAGGCCTAGATATGGCACGTGAGGACCCCACGCGCAAGCGTGATTTTAAAATAAGATTGCGTTTGTTTTTATCCCGTTTATAATATCTTACGAAAACAAACGACTACAGTTTGTGTCGGAAGCTGTCGGCGATGAGAAGTATTGTTAAAATATTACAACGAATATAGTGTCAGCGATGTATAAAGCTAAATGTTAGCTTTATATATCACTGATAGTGTTAAACAGTATTGCTATGGTTTCTCCTTATTTATATAACCAAGGTTTTGACACACACACACACGTGTTGATTGTAAACTAAGTGTTATATAATATATTAAGTATAAGACAATTATGTGCGATGTGTGGATTTGGTGTGTTTTGTAATATAGTGAAATATAGAGAGTTTTGTCGGCTTATATATCGCTTATTTACGTAACCATTATCTCTACTTGCGAATTACATAAAAGATAAAACTACTGTTTACAAACACAAGGTATATAGTGATGCTACAGTTATTTATGGCTTGCGATATTTCACTGAAAAGGTAAACTAGATTCCTGGATATATATATATATATATATATATATATATATATATATATATATATATATATATAAATATATATATATATATATATATATATATACAAATTCCTTGTTTATTTTGTATCTTGTCAATTATTACTAATAAAATGTGTTTAAGCTAAATTAGACAAACAAACCAATTTACTTCGAGTTTAATTCCGAACAAGGAGATCATTTAAAACACAGTAAGTGTATTGCCTCTCGTCAATTTTGCACGAGAATAAATACTAGTACCAGTACATAGATACTTGTGTATTCCACTAAAGTGCACGGCACATTTCCATTCTAAGAAAAAACCGGTTCAACCAAAAGGAAAAATAGTTCTTTAAGTGCGTTCTGTCGTTGTATTGTTATGATAGAGACAGTAACACATTTTCAATTTCACTTTATTTTGACTTATGTCTAAAAGCATACATGCAACACAGGTACTTATGGACAAGACCCTGTCCCCTTTGTGTCTATAACCACCCACCCCTTATTCTTGATCCTTTCCTTAAAATAATGATAGTTGGATCACATTCCTTGGTATACATGTATCTTAAAATCAATAAAAGAATAATGCATTTAGAATGAAAAAAAAGAAGTGGGGGAGCTAGGTGTCATGAAAAAGAGGCACTTAGAGGGAGTATTGTCCACATGCAAGTCCCTGTGTGGCATCTAAGTATTGCAGTAAACGTTACTATGGAATGAAAGATGTATATGACAGTGTCACTGTAATGATAACGTAATGGGAGGGATGACGAGTTTAAAATAGATCTATTGTAAAGGTCATTTCTACTGTCGACATCGGCACAAAACATCGGAGAAGAAAATCACCACAGTAGAGAGAAGACTATTGAAATCCCTATAAAGTTTGTGAAAATTGCTTGAGAAACCCTGGTTCGGCACTTTTTCACTTGAAACTGATTCCAAACTCAACCTTTGTATTTGTATATTAATACCATAGTGGATTAGTTTGAACGTATTTCAATGTCGTAATAACAAGACAAAAGGATTGAACACAAGTTATCCAACTTTGATGTGTTCTCTCCCTTAACAAACACAGTACACAATTGAATCATGCCTTTACAAAATCAAATTACTGATACGTATTGATGCTAATCCTAAGTTTAATGAATACGTTTTAAATTGGTAAATCGTGCGCATGAATTGTTAACAGTCCAGTCTATCGCTTTTTTGTCAATTCTATCGCAATTGCGTAATTGTAAAAAAAAATAATTGAAAAGTAACGTTCTAAAGCAAATTTTTAATATCTTGAAATTCCACCGAACTGACCTTTAATAGCATATATTTTAACAAGTCTTGTAGTCCTATATTTTTCAGCGAATTGATATTATATTTTCGTCATTTTAGAAAGCAAAAAGATACGAATAAAAGTGTGATTTGGAAATTTTAATCTTGGAAGTTCAGTTTATGTTGCTGAAATGCACATACATGTGTAATTTTGCGTCAATATGTGTTATTAATCTCATACTGCAAAATGTGCTTTGACTTGTTCCCAATAAACAACTTAGCACGACATAACTGCATTGATGTTCCATCAACTCGTAAAAATATTTTGAAATACAAAATGTAACAACATAAGAATGAAATGATAAACATAAAGAACAGAATCAACTATCTGGAAGTAAAGAAAGGAGGGGCATATGGAACATGAGGGTTAAAGGCGTTACAATTTATCATTTATAAAGGAAGTTGGGATGGAGGGAACTTGGCGAAACGATTGCTTTGTTTTATGAAAATGTACACGGCTTTAATCAGCTCTAAATTGTGTTGTGGTGTCAAAATTGTGCCAATGTTGGGATTTATACCCATATTTTGTAGGGCTGTCATTGATGAGAAATTCTATATCGATAAGTAAAAAGTATCGATAAATCGAATTATTTGGTACTTCTATAAAATGCATTCAGAATAAATAGATTCTTTATAATATTTAAGTGTGTTATTGTGTATTTGACTATCTGAAGATGAAAAAATCAATCATTACAAGGAAAACATTGTTTATTTGAACAAATTAAACAATCAGAATAAAATGTAATATACATAGTTCAAAAACCTGAAGTAAAATGAATGGAAAATTTTGGAAACTGTATAGAAAAAATATCATGTGAAATGTAGTATGAAATATATCGATAGTCAAGAAATGTATCGATTATGGTATCGAATCAATTTTTATATCGATACATCGATATAGAGTCTATCAATGAAAGCCCTAATATTTTGTATTTTACTTAAGGGAAAATTGTAATGTTGAACATTTTCAAAATTATAACCGCATGTACACTGACTATTTGGGGACAAGTTAACTCTTTATAAATCAGCTTCTAGTTTTACTGCAACCATGTCTGAGCTGTGTATGAATAATATTTATATTTCTATTTCCATAAGAAAAATGGGGGGATCTAGGGTTATTTCTATGTTTTATTTTATTTTGAATATATTCAGAGAGGAAGCACAACGTGTCTTATTCGGTAATTCGTTCCATAAACTTCTTGTTGCTGGAAAAAGGAGGTTCGGTAAAGTTTCAAACTACACTGTGGTGTGGATATATCATTGTTGTTCCTCAAATTGTATCATAGTAAACCTGACCATATTTTCACAAAATATAAAGGAAGATTTTTGTATGACTGTGTACAGCCCATATTTGTTATTGTACATCAAGTTCACGTAGGAAAAAATCGAAATGATATATATATATATATATATATATATATATATATATATATATATATATATATAATGGTAAACCCAGCTATACCCCTTTAACGCGTGTCAGTTTATTCAGTAGTAACCATGTATTCGTGTAATCAGAAACCCTTTATTCATCCAATCGTCCAGTACAATGATGTGTCGAATTTACTGTCGACCTTGTGTTAATACGAACAGATACACGTCACGAGTTGAACAATTCGACCATTCTCCACTTGATCAATGACACACCGGTTATTATGCACCGTCGCCACACATCTCTGGATCAACATTGCGGTACTGTATTTGTATCCTGTTAAAACAAAAACACCAGTGTTCATATTTCTGGTTTGATTTGAGCAACACGTAGCCCTACTGTCAATGTAAATGATACGAAAATCTGGCTCAACTGTCGATGTGAATGATACGAAAATCTGGCTCAACTGTCGATGTGAATGATACGAAAATCTGGCTCAACTGTCGATGTAAATGATAAGAAAATCTAACTCAACTGTCAATGTAAATGATACGAAAATAAATCTGGCTCAACTGTCGATGTGAATGATACGAAAATCTGGCTCAACTGTCAATGTAAATGATACGAAAATCTGGCTCAACTGTCAATGTGAATGATACGAAAATCTGGCTCAACTGTCGATGTGAATGATACGAAAATCTAGCTCAACTGTCGATGTGAATGATAAGAAAGTGTGGCTCTACTGTCAATGGGAATTATTAGAAAATGTGGGTCAATGTGAATGGTCAGAAAATGTGGCTCAACTGTAAGAAAATGTGGCCTAACTGTCAATGTGAATGATTACAAATCAAGACTCAACTAAAAATATGAATGATAAGAAAATATGGCTGAACTATCAATGTGAATGATAAGAAATGTGACTCAATCTCATTGTGAATGGTAAGAAATGTGACTCAACTGTCAATGTCAATTATCAGAAAATGTGGCTCTAATAATATATCGATTATGGTATCGAATCGGTTTGTATCAATGATATATCGATATCGAGTCTACTGTCAATGACAGCCCTAGACTACCGACAATATCCTGTTAATAGGTGGATGTTTATTGCAATCTCACCTTTCTCCTTTGAGACTGTCGAAGTTTTGCTTCAAGATTTCTGTTAGATTCTGTGTGTAGAGAGGATTGTGTTGGCCGTCAAATGCATTAAAAGCATACAATTGCAACAAGCAATATGGGGCAGAACGGTCTCCCTTGTAGACCCTCTTTTCTGTATCTAGAATCGTTGTTATTGACTGAAAAATCAATTCAAATAAAATTGGTTATAATATGAAAATTCACAGAAATAAAATGTTTTAAAAAATGTTTGAAAAGTTGGAGTCAACTCTGACGTCATCATATTGTCTGCAAGGCCGCGAGACTGAACTGACAATCGACAAAAATATCGACATATCAATATAATGATATGACAAACTTGACAGAGATAATTGACAGAGATATGACAAACTTGACAGAGATAATTGACAGAGATATGACAAACTTGACAGAGATAATTGACAGAGATATGACAAACTCGACAGAGATAACTGACAGAGATATGACAAACTCGACAGAGATAATTGACAGAGATATGACAAAATTCGACAGAGATAATTGACAGAGATATGACAAACTCGACAAAGATAATTGACAGAGATATGACAAACCCGACAGAGATAATTGACAGAGATATGACAAACCCGACAGAGATAACTGACAGAGATATGACAAACTCGACAGAGATAACTGACAGAGATATGACAAACTCGACAAAGATAAATGACAGAGATATGACATACTCGACAGAAATAATTGACAGAGATATGCCAAACTCGACAGAGATATGACAAAATTCGACAGAGATAATTGACAGATATGACAAACTTGACAGAGATATGACAAACTCGACATAGATAAATGACAACTTCACGTCGCTACGATATTTTTCCATTGTCACATTTAATGAGCTAAAACTCAACAACAGAAAATGACATCACTGCCAATAATCTGAAAATTGACAACAGTCAATGCCACAGCAAAATAATAATCTGAAAATCAACAGTATATGACATCAAAATAATAATCTGAAAATCAACAACGCTATAGGCCTATGCCACATCAAAATAATAATCTGAAAATTTTGTTGTGGCATATGCATTTTTTAAATATTGAGATAATACTCAGAACATCAACAACAGTGTAATCTTTTTAAGACATCAGAATAATAATTCGAATACAGTGTAAGTCTTAATATATTGCAACTTACATTTAAAGGCCTGTGCAGCATTTTTGCGACTTCCCCGCACATTTTACTTTCAAAATCACTCGGTACTTCATGGTCCGTAATATTCGTAGTCAGAACAAGGATTGGCATGTTTATCCGTCGTTGTGTTCCGCCCGAGAGCTGGCTCTGGTTCTGTGTGGTAGATATTAAATGTAAAACCCACTGTTACATAAAATTCGAAGTCACATGCAACGATGAGTGCGCGCGTACGTGTTGTGTGCCTGGAATGCATTTGATAATCTAATGCATGAAAAACAAACTCCGGTAGTTTTGTGTGGATTCACTCAACCAGTTGTTTTCGTAATCATGTGTGGATACCTACAGTAATGGGACCATCGATATATAAAGCTAACATGTCAGCTTTTTATATCGCTTGTGGGACATAAATAAGTTAATTCCCGTAATGGTTTTTTTTTTCAATAACTCCTGGAGATTTTGTCTTCTATCCCGAATTGATCAAAACTTGATTCGCAAATATAGGTTTTGGTAGGCTACTCATTTGGTAGAAATTCCATAGCTTTGGATGTCTACCAAATTCAGAGGATAAAATAAATTCATCGTTGGAAATTTGCTCTGAGCCACTGTAAAATTGTAGTAAATTTCATTCTGCCAAACTTATGGTGTTATTTCCTCATCAGAGGCATTTGATATGTCTCTAGCTTTATAAATCGTTGGATATAGTAGGCATAATGAACATTTTTTGTTGGGAGAAAAACCATGGATCCACACTGAACTTTACATACATGTGCAAAAGAAACATCTCTCTCTATCTCTCTCAGTGCCGGGAGAGACAAATATAACTGTACTATAATATATATGTCTCGGATGAAAACCTTTACGAAACAAGTTTTCAGCCATATTATATAAAGTGAAGCAGTATGTAAAATTCGTTACTCCTCGGATGATTTCTAATGCGACCAATGGCCTAGCCTGGGATCCTGGATCACTGATGCTAACGCTGTAGAAGACGATGTAAGATTGGGCCAGGAACCCAGGCTATCAATGACCATACCAGTGTTTTGGAATCAAACGAGGTTTTCCGAGTGACTCGCACGTGGACTATTTCCCGCGTTTTGTCAGAGAGCGGAAGTTGGGGACAGAAACGTAAACATCACACAGAAAATGCCAGGGAAAACGCGGAAAAGAAAGACAGCCGTAGATCAAGAGTCAGTGGAACCTAAGGAGGAAGATCAGAAGAAAACAGGAAAGAAAGTAAAACCAGCTGACAATATCAAAATTAAGAAAATCGTCATTGAGCACTGGTAAGTAAAAACAGGCACGTTTCGTCCCAAAACTTATTGCGACCTAAGTAACTTTCACCTATATAATACATTTACAGAACTTAGCTTGCTATATAAATATAATAAAAACTAAATATTAATTTAAAACATCTTTCTGGTTTAACTCATTAACCCCTGAAAAACAATTGATTCTGCTGTAAATCAATAACTTGAACCAATCCAAATGTGTCTAGAGGGGTGAACAATCTGTGATGGCTTTATGATCATATGTATGTAAATTAGTACTATAAGTGGGTTTGTTATCATGTTGGTGACAGTTTGCATTGGTGAAGCATTACATGTGGATTAAGATTTTCAGTACTACAGAGTGTATAGTCTAAGTTACATTAACTGTGTCCACTAGGTTTGGCTGATTAAAATAATTTGGTTGATACATGTACCTCTTAACTTAGCAGTATTCTATGTTTACTGAGTAATTTATCCATGCCCATGACAAATAAAAATCAATCAATCAAATTAAGTTATAGATATTTTGCACAGGTAATGGTGACTTCTGTTGAAGTTGAAAAGCGGACATGAAATAAAGGGACGGTTTATTGCTCAAGCTGAATGTGAAATAAAATCATTTGAAAGTCAGCTTTTCGGAGCATTCCATCTGTTATCCTGTTATGTGTATTTATTTTATTATGTCATATAATACACTGGGAGTTATTCCCCTTCAAATCACTCTTTTGGCAGGAGTAAAATAATGGCTACCCATATGACCCAATTTATTGACATCACATGCCTTACACAGAGCTTCCTGTAGGAAAAGTATTTTCATAAATTGAAGCCACCAAACTAAGAAAAAAGTATGTAGAAAAGATATAGTATATATATACTTTTTAGCTCACCGGAGGAAAGTATGGAGAGCTAATGCCATACCCCTGGCATCGGCATTGTCATCGTCAGCGGCATCTTTAGATAAATTTTTTAACTTGGCCTTTAACTGTTTAACTGCAAAGGACAGGGCTATGATATTTCACATACAGATTTCTTATGATGAGAACTTTCATTTAAATTTGATTTTGATATTGACTTTTGACCTAGTGACGGACTTTGACCTGCTTTTCAAAACTTTAACCTTGGCTATAGTTTTTAAACCATGAGAGTTAGGAATTTGATATTTTGCGTATAGACTTTTTATGACCAGAGCTTTCATTTGGTACATTTACTTTGACTTTTGACCTTGTGACCTTGACTTGAACTTTGACCAACTTTTCAGAAACTTTAACATTGAGCATGTATCTTTTAATCCATGAGGGATATGACTTTGATATTTCACATATAGATTTCTTATGACCAGATCCTTCATTTGGTTCCTTGACTTTTGACCTAGTAAACCTGGGCTTTGACCTACTTTTCAAAATATTTAACCTGAGTGGAAGGAATCAAAATTTTACCAGCCCTTTGACCTTAAAACCTGACAGCTGTGGGTCAGATATCTATTTTGAATATTTACACCCATTTTGGTGTGCTTTGTTGTCATCTATTGATATCAGCACATTTTTTTTAGAATCGGACTACAAGTTGTATTGTAAATTAAAATTTAAATTTCCTATGTAATGTGACTTAGACGATAGACGCTTAGCATCAAATACTTGAAGCCAAGGTCTCTTATCATGGTAGGTGTTACATGTAAAACAACCCCCACTGTATTGACTTCCATCTGTAGCACAGGTCATAATTTGTGGCATTTCAACCAAACCCGAGACATCTCCTTATAAGTGAAATATTGTTAATGAATTATCATATTTGATGATCCTGAAAATAAAAGAAAAACGAAAAACGACAACTATAAAAATATTGATATAAATAATACTTCCCACTAGGGGGCACTTCAGTAACACATGGTATATTTGTATTACAAATTGTTTAATAACTCAAAACTGATGAACATTTTGTATACAAAGGTATATGAGAACGTTGTTAGGAATTACCTGAGGATCATTTTGACAAAATTGCAAGATCATGGGGTCAAAGGTCAAGGTCACAGGCACCTGCATGTAAGTAAATGGAAGATATAAGATTTTTTTGTGAACTTATTGACATTTTTGACCAATTTAAAGCAAAGTTGACAGGAAGTATAACAATGTAAAGCCGCATAAAGTTTGCAGATGAAAAGGGGCTAGGACCAAACATGGCTGCCATAGCTAAATACAGAACGAATGAGTCAGCATATATTTTTTATTTAATACATGTATCTCCAAATTTATTAAAGCTAGAGAAAAAAAAACTGTTACCTTAAAATGAGCAGCTTACAAAAATCTACAAATATTTCATTTTTATGAAAATTGTTGGGTCAACCCTTATGTGAGATATTCTCCTTTTTTGTGAATTTTTCGTGTTTTTTAATGTTTTTTGACATTATCTTGAAAAGTATAATAGATAGAGAGAAAGGGAAAAAAATCAAAAATGTTCAGTATGCAAAGGTCTACAAAAAGTAGATTTTTCTTGTTTTTGACAGTTTTGTCGTATTATCTTGAAAAGTATAATAGGTAGAGAAATGGTGAAAGAAGGAAAAATATTCAGCACGCAACGATCTACAAAACAGTTACCAGGGCCAAAATTGTCAGGTTGCCCCTTATGTGAGTTATTTCCCCTTTTAAGTGGATTTTTCATGTTTTTGGATGTTATTTGACAATATCTTGAAAAGTCTAATAGAGTAAAAGTGAAAGAAGCAAAAACATTCAGCATACAAAGATCTACAAAAATGTCAATTGGGCTGAAATTGTCAGGTTGCCCCTTCTGCGAGGTTTTTCCCTTTTAAGTGGATTTTTCATGTTTTTGGATGTTTTTGACATTATCTTGAAAAGTATAATAGGTATAGTAAAAGTGAAAAAGCAAAAATGTTCAGCATGCAAAGATCTACAAAAAAGTCAATGGAGCCGAAATTGGGAGTTATTTCCCCTTTTAGTGGACTTTTCATGTATTGTTAGTAAAATACATTTCACTTAAGTGATTATTAAGGCCCAATGAGCCTACTGTTTTGCATGTTTATTAGCAATTTGATCTTTTACACATTTTTTATGTTTTCTGCAATGGTGACCAGTTTTGCCAGGTGAGCGACTTAAGGCCACTTGTTTTATAGTACTGATGCGTCTTGCAGGATACAAACTTTTAATGTCTCTTTTTAAAAAAGTGTTTATAGAGAATGGTGACATAAAGGAAACGGTTTTCTGTTAAAATTTTCTGAATCTTCAAAACAGAGAACATAGTGAGCAAACACAACAAAACTGTTCAATATTAAGAGTTTTATAGAATAAAATTTGTCAAAGTTGTTTTAGAAATGAATGGTGATGGCTGTTTCATCTTATTTGATCAGGAAGAGGAGTTATCATATGGATTGACTTGCCAATAGTAAAAACACCCTAGCTCAGTCGGTAGTGTGCTTGACTCTTGGTCGTGAGTTCAAGTTCAGCTGGCAGCAGGTTGGTTTCCTGTCCTTCGGAATGAGAGAGTAAAAACCGAGGTTCCGTATCATAGTAGGTGTTGGCACATTAAAGAACCCTCACTGCTCAATGGCTATAAGTGTTGAGTATAGGCCAAACTTTGAAGCCCTTCACTGGCATTTGGTGACGTCTCCATATGAGTGAAAGATTCTTGAGTGGTACGTTAAACAACACTACAACAACCATAGTCTGAACTTTGACAGTCACATGATTAGTGCACTGGTGTCACATGATTAGTGCACTGGTGTCACTGGGGTAAATGTTGATATCAGAAATCAATATCACTTTAACTGTTAATTCAATTTTGTTATTTCAGCAAATCCTGACAGGTTTTCAAGCGCAGGGCTACAGCATTGGCTGATGACCTGCGTAAGACATTTGGGGAAGTGAAGATTGAGTTTAATCCCAGCCCCCCACGTCGAGGAACATTTGAATGTACAGTATTCAAGGAAGATGGCACAGGTAAATATTCTTATGTATGGCAATGCTACTTCGGCCAAAGTTAGTAAAAGTCTTGCTTATAGCATCCTTAACAAAGGGTGCAGAGTTTGGGTAGGCAGACAGGTTAAATATAAGGACCATTGGATTCTAGAAAATACCCCTCACCCTCAACTCTAAAAGGTAACCCAGCACATTTAGTTATGCACTGGAAAATAACATCTTGAACCGCGGAAGTAGAGAATGCCCCTGAAATTAGAGTTTTGTCTACTTTAGTCCTCAGTAATATGAATTTATAATTCAAGTTAGGATCTCAAGTATTTTTTGAAAGATTTTCTGAAATAAAGGGTGTATTCATTTCTTTGTCCTAGACATTCCAGACAGGTAGAACACCAATCAAATACTTTTGAACACTGTCCTGGACAGGTTCTAACTTTGCCAGGCGAAAGGTGGTACAGCTGGAACAGTGATGTCACAAACATGGCGGGAGTTAGAAAATTTGGGGATGGCAGCTGCAGTGGTTTTCATAGATGCCCCAGCAGTATTTATTTCACAACTATCCAAGGGGGGGGGGGGGGTGCATCACAGACATGAAGGAGCAAAAGATAAATTACAATTCATCTTGGAAATTTAGCCATAATTCCTGTACAGGAATTATGTAAATTTTATTGCCATTTTTTGAATAACTACTTCTCGTCCTGGTACATTGGATTGCAACATGTTCTGAGATTGTGTCGCTACAGTACTCTCATGGTGAATCGAGCACACACAAGATGGGAAATAACATTGGTGGGAAATAACATGACGGTGAATCAAGCACACACAAGATGGGAAATAACATTGGAACACACTGAAAATTCACTACACAACTTGTTTTACCATAAGGAATTGGGAAAAATAAAAAAATAAAAAATTAACGGATTTTATTTAGGCCTGACTGATGTCACTGTTATGTAGTCAGTTCCAGAACTGCCTATCTGTTCCAAATGTACTCGTTGGCTATGAGTGGTTTGGCAGTTTCTGAGAATGTGCACTCACTGATTAACTATAAACTCATTCACCCCTAAAGACTCATTTGGACTGGTCTAAGTTATTGATTTATAGAAGAGTCCATTGTTTTTCATGGGTTTATGAGTTAAATTCTAGTACCTTTAAAAAAAAAAAAAGATGAAAATGGTGAATATATACTTAACCATGTATTACATGTAGCATTGAACTTTTTTCAGCCGAGGTACAGGGGTGGATAAATGCTAATGCACTTCATTAGATAACGCATGATGGAACCTTGAAATAGTTTAGACTTGGAGATATATCCTCTAAAAGCTATAAAATACACAATCTGAGTTTGGAAGAAATCAAATTTAAATGACGTCACCACTCACCAGCCACAGTAGAAGTGGTCTCCGTCACTTCGTAACCCATCAACCCCTGAGGTTACATTTAGACTCATCCAAATTGAACGATAGCACGGTCTACTATCATAATTTAGGAGTGAGCAAGGTTATATTGCATGTGAAATTTTTGCAGTATTTAGATTCCAAATCATGCGCTGTCAGATGCTGACAATGGACTTTACCATTCTTTTAAATGGAAGAGTTCAAATGTGCTACAGGGGTCAATGAGTAAAATACACACGGTTTTTTGTGCTCACGAGTTGTACATTATTTTTTTTTGTAGCTGTATATTCCCATATTTATTACAAATGAAACTTCTATGATATACATGAAGGACACTTCTAGTCTCATAACAATTTCCAGTTATAATTATAAAATGTTTACTCATTTCACAGAAATATTGGTCTGGACTGGAGTGAAGAAAGGTCCGCCAAGAAAGCTAAAGTTTCCTGAAGATTCTGACATTGTCATCAAAGAAATTGAAAAGAACCTGTCATAGACATTCAAAAATTATTTGAGATTTTTTTTTTCATTGAAAGGGGGGTAACTCTTTCAATGTTTGCATCTTATGTCAGGAAAGAATATATGCATGTAATTCAATTTGATG
>BROG01001197.1:0-82500 GCA_030159075.1 Atrina japonica
TTATTATTATTATTATTAAAATATATAGATAGTACACAAACTATGCGACTATGCTGTAGTACAGAAAAAATGTAAAATAATATATAGCTATATACACTTATAATTTAGAATTGTTAAATGAACATACATAACGTTACACAAATAACACAATCTCCAAACCAATCCTTAGGTGCCAAAACACACTTTCACATTATATTCTGCTTAAAACATTAAAATTCTATTTCCCCAGATTCAATATTGAGGAATGAACATAATTTTATAGCACAAAATAATTTCGTGCCAAATGATACATTAGAATTAATGTTGATATTTACAAACGATTTTCAGATAAGACAATTCGTGTGGACCTACAGTTTCTAATGTGAAATTGTATCAAAGTCCGGTAATTCAAACCAGTATTTGAATGCATCAGTGTAATAGTGTACACATTTGCGTGTGGCAATTTCTACGGCGTTTGTAATTATTTATTATGATAGCGGGCACAGTTGCTCAGCAATCTTAGCCAATATTGTAATAATCCATAGTGTGCTAAACGTTTATAATAAATCATAGTATGCAAAACGTTTGAAATAAATCATAGAATGAAACACGTTTGTAGTAAACAATAGTGTTGGAATATTTAACCGCTATTGTAATAAGATAAAACAATATATATAGAAATTATTGGATATTTTTATTAATTAATTGTAATTTGGGGTGACTATGGGAGCGCATACATCCCCTACATAAGGCACATAGCAAGCATGTTTACCTGAAGTAAAATGAATATATTTCTTTGAGTATGACTTCTTTCTACTATTGTAAAACTTAATATAATATAATATAAATACACACACGCAGAAACAAAAGCAAGTGTGTGTGTGTGTGTGTGTGTGTGTGTGTGTGTGTGTGTGTGTGTGTGTGTGTGTGTGTGTGTGTGTGTGTGTGTGTGTGTGTGTGTGTGTGTGTGTGTGTGTGTGTGGAGTTTTTCTTATCAATTACATTTTGTGTACCAAATGGTGTTACACCTATTGATTTTCAAATGCCAAAATTTCCACTTGCAAATATATTTATGAAATAGACAGCATATCTTCAACGGATGTTTCCCTTAAAGAAACTGATATATGCATAATTATAGTCACAGAGCTACGTAAACTAAATATAAATTCTAAACATAGATTTCCTTGTTACTTATATTTGTACTTACATTTATATTTCCAAACAGTTTAATATCCACACTTTATAACCATCAAACCTCATGTGATTTTTTCGGTTGTGTCGGTGTTTCTGTAAACGTTTTTAAAAGTAAATGTACTCACTATCGTTTTATAATTTCCCCATTGATATCAGTTTTATTCAATTGAAATCACCCAAGCGTTAATTTTTAATGTTTTGTACTTCACACTTCGTAAATTTAATGTATAAACTCTTTTGAAACTTCCATAACAACTTCATATATTCATTTTACAAATAGTTAACAAATCGATTCTTATATTTTTCTGAATTTCTGTACATGAATTCATTTTCAAAGTTTGAAGACTTTTTTGTAATTATTTTATTTATGAAATTTTATAACAATAAAGTGTACATTAACATTGAATTAACAACTTTTGCTCCATATCCATTTTTCAAAATGTTTGCTCTGCATGTATGTACACCAGTCCTTTCATACACCGAGAACATACATATAGAAACCACCATCAACTAAATACACAGAAATGTTACTTCCATATATCCTTGGATACATGTATACATATATGTAAAGTACATAATGCATCTCTTTCCAGACTTGAACATAGGAATTGTAAACATACACATACACATCTGCTGAAATATACTACAGGAAAGCATATAAACATGTATATATCAATATACTTGCATGCGCACACACACGTGACCACACATACGGTACAGGTACACATAAATATTTTTTTCATATATTCATATACATGCATATACTCGCACATTATTCAGAGAGAGAGAGAGAGAGAGAGAGAGAGAGAGAGAGAGAGAGAGAGAGAGAGAGAGAGAGAGATATTGATAAACAAATTAAATATGATGTTACATAATTCTCGTCATAACAAGATAATGAAATCGTTCTATCGATAAAACTATCTTGTTCTAACGAAATAAATGAATCGTGTGAAGAAGAGAATCGGTGAGAATGATACATGTAATTGTACTTTAAGATCTCAAAGGTTTGGATACGGAAGCAAACGGAAGAATACAGTCGACTTATTACAGGACAATGCCCAAATTTACCAAATAAAGTACATATTTGCATCTACTTCTTGTATACGTGAACAAGTCATATGATGGGATTTGAGATTATATTTTTATTTCTACGAACAAAACTACTAAACAAATAAGTGATTGATGTTGTATGACATGGTCTATTCATACCTTGGCGTGTTAAACTTATGAGGACAAACTTTTCAACGTTGAAGTTATTGGTTAACGATTCTGCTGATTGTTGTAGGGGTAAGAGGACAAATCTTCTGACAAAAACCCTTTGTTGTCATGGCAACAATATATATATTAATATATATATATATAAATATAAATATATATAAATATATATATTATATATATATATATATATATTCAATTTCAAAATCAATATTATGTTTAAGTATTCTATAACAAACATATATAGTAAATATAAGCATACTCTGTGATATACCATTTCTCAGCACTTAGATAATCTTTTGGTCTTTACATAAAATTATTATTAACATGCAATTCCATGTACACAGCTCTGATTAATTATCAAGACTGTAAAATAAAATGAATGATTACAATACGTATCGTGAAGAAGCCAGCACTCTTCAACCAAACTACAGTATGTTGCTAAATGTGATAACGTGAGGACTGTTACCCGATATTGACAGCTAAGGTATTACATGATCCTACTTAAATTTGGAAATTGCCCAGGAAATTGTAGAGTCACGAATAAGACAATGATAACAAAGGTTCAAGATCATTAAACTGTTAAAACACACACACACGCACACGCATATGCACACGCATACACACGCACACACGCACGCACACACACACACACATAGACACACACACACACACACACACACACACACACACACACACACACACACACACACACACACACGTTGATTCTGTTGTATTTTTAATTTCTAGTTTGCTGGTATATATTGCATTAGCATATGTATGAATCTTGTCATTATTAATTGACAAAACCCCAATTCAGCAGTTTTTGAACGAAGTCTCCTCGTATAAATAAAGGAACAGGTTGGTCAATAAAGGAGCACAATTGGTTCCGATAGGAATGCCGACAGTTTGTTGAAATACCACGTCTCAGAACATTACAAATATATTGTCTATAAGAAATCCCAGAATAATTTTTATATGATCTTCAGTTGACGAAATAAGTATCCTGATAGCCAATCAGTAGATATTTACATGTTCGGGTATCACCTTTACTGAAAAAAAAAAGCAGTTGTCTATGATGCTGAGAAGTCTTTCTTTTTATTTTTGTATATGGAATAGTAGTGTAAAGAGTAGAGAAGTCATACGTTTTGATACTGTGAATTCGACAAAAATTGTGTGCCTTCAAATTATCTAAAACCTGTTTAGAATTTTTAAGTGTCCACACCTGATTTACACCGCTTCTGGAATAAGCAACTATACAGTATTGCTGAAGTTTCTGCTTAACAGCTGTCACTACCTTGGTAAGGAGTAAAAATAAGGGTTTGGTAGAACATTTGCTGGATCCTGCTATGCACCTTTGCTTATATGGATGCTAATCTAACATGTGTGAATATTAATATAATTTTGGGACGGTTAAGCGTAATTTACAGTTAAACCTATACTGTAGTTCATTTAAATTGATACCAATAATCACATTAGGGAGTTAAATCGAGTTCGTCGATACTTATGTCAACATGTTTTCTTATTAACATTAAAAGAAACAAGGCTTAAATTAAACTGCACTGAAAATCTTCAAAATATAGTGCAAAAGTAATACTGAATTTTACTGAAAAAGCTAGTGTATCTGGAGTATCTCAGAAATACAGGTTGTACTGCATTAAACTCATTTTTAAAAATTATCTATAACATTTACAAACGTTCAACCTATTTGTTCTGAATCCTTACTGAAGTGACAGAAAAAACATTAATAATTGTATCTCCAGGTAAACCAAGTAACTCGCAGTATCTGGGAAGGCTAGGTTTAAATGAGAAACAAACTAAGTTTATTTGGGTACAAACCAGGTTTATGTCATTATTGTGATCTTGACACACTAGGAATAATATATTCATTGTTTCGATTAATGGTTTACAAACCGCGTTTTACTAACATTCGTAACTGTGAATATGTCATAAATCGTATCTTTTCGATACTTGGCGGCAATTTGATGTTTCGTATAAAATTCTCAGAGTTCTGGAAAATATTATTAAAATTCCAACAAGTCTCACAATGGCAATTAAAGTATTAAAAATGAATAATATTATGATTTTTCATTAACTGGTTTGAAATGTATTACACATGTACTGTCACATTTTAAACAAGTCATACAATGACAATTGAAGTAAAGAAAACCATGCAGAAGAATCTTATGTTTCTTGAAAAAGTAATAAATTGACTATATCTGTCCCATATGGTAACAAACGGAAAACAGTATGGAACTCCAAAACTTTCAAAATGGTGAACATTAAAACAATAGCCATAATGACGTCGCCAAACCTGATGACAGGAATGATGCGGTAGCTATCGCAGTACGACGGCCGGTGAACGGAAAGCCATTTAATCATGCTTAAATGAATAACAAAGTTTAAAACATATTTTTTTTCTTCTAGATAGAAATCTAGTTTATGTACGCCCATATCACATATAGGAATGCAATGCTCAGTAAAGCCTAGTTTGTTTGTCGTTAATTCAAACTGAGATGCCATATCTGCATTCCATCACGCATAGATTAGCTGGGAAAAGAAACTGGCAAAAATAGATTTAACTCATTTTTGTTACTCGGGCGGACATTTAAAATGCTTCACGTATTACACAGTATTTTTGTCAGCCGTATCCTATCAAGCAATGGCAGTATGAAAAAAAATTCTGAATCCTATTTAATATAATAATAATATTGCAGGAACGATTACTGTTACCTGTGGAAATTCCAAATCTAACCTACATTTTAAACTTGACCAGGTCACAAAAATAGGATGGACCATAATACATCCCGGCAGGTAACATGAATTTCACATTTTGTTTGTCCATACATTACTTTTTGATGTAAAAAAAAGATGAAGATAAGGTGTGTGTGTGTGGTGTGTGTGTTTGTCTGTGTGTGTGTGTCAGTGTGTTTGTGTGTGTGTGGTTTATCTTATCAAATACAAAACAGTATATGTACGAAAAGGTGTTCAACATCTTGTTATACAAATGCAAAAAAAGTGTAATTGCAAATATATTTATGAAATAGACAGCATATCTTCAACGGATGATTCCCTTCAAAAGGAAACTGATATATGTATGATTATAGTTGCAGAGCTACGTTACCGATATTGTAAACTAAATATAAATTCTAAACATAGATACTCTTGTTACTTGTTACATTTGTACTCACGTATTATATATTTCCAAACAGTTTAATATCCACACTTTATAACCATTAAACCTCATGTGACTCCATTTCGGTTGTGTCGGCCTTTTCTGCAAACAGTTTTAAAAGAAAATGTGTCCACTATCGTTTTACAACTTTCCTATTTATATCAGTTTTTCACTTGAAACTTCATCAAACGTTAAGTTATATTCTGTGAGTTGATAAACTTTTGACAATACTATTACGGTCATATTACCGGTACGTCACATTTAGCAAATGTAATTTATAAACTATATTTGAAAATTCAAATAGTTAACACGTTTATCCTGACATTTTAGTGAATTTCTGTACATGAATTCATTTTCAAAGTTTAGAGTTAGGAATCAGTTATAGTGTCAATTTCCGTCTTAGTGAAATATTATCAAGTAGTGTCATACAGAATCAATGAAGCCGAAGTGCCGAAATCAATTTGTTAGATAAACTTAATTATCCATATTCTATTTACTGTCTCTTTAAATTACATAGATAACGCCGAAAGATAAATTTACGCCTTTGAAATCAATTACTCTGGTAATATTTTTTTTTTCTCATTTATTAATCTCTATTGTTTGTGAACAATGCGTGTTGCCTGGACGGGGACGCCATCGGTGGAAGTTCGGTCACTTCTGCATTGGACTTATCGCAATAAAGACGTAAAAAAAATAAACAGTCTCCTGTCAGAATTCCAGGTCACATACCGAATATCCATACCAGACGAATTCATTTTCACCATAAGGCGGTGACGATACAAAGATACATCTGGGACTATTAATTGGAAGTCCGACCCAAAGCTTACATTCATCGATCGCAGATGGACCAGCTATTCGAAAATCTACAAATCGTGAATAAACATATAACAAGTCTCAAGTAGATATCCTTTTCAGGTTTATCATATGAGCGAGACAGGATGACAAGGAGCCCGCTCTCAATTTTTACAAATCAATGTGAATAATACAGAACAATATCAAAGTTCACCTATACTCCGTTTTAATTTATTACAAATTGAAAATAAGTAAAGGACGATATCATAAAAAGTAACGAAAAACATATAGAATTTTCTTTTGAAGAACTGCAAGTTGGAGAAAGATGATGTACTGCTATGATGTGCAACAGAAATGACAACTTTCAGCAGTGTCGGACAGTCGATCTATCAAACTATTGGACTGCCAGAATATCGGATCGTCGGTCTACTGGACAGTCAGAATATTGGGATATATCCATTATTACATACACTGGTAGAGTCTAATAGGGCTGTTTTACTATTACAACGTTTAGCAGACTTCTGTTGACAGTTCCTCTAAAGAATTTTATCTATCCCTGAAATTGTTTGGGATGTGTCTTCTGCATGATAAATGTCCATGTGCAACTAATTTGAAGAAGCCCATAATAAGAAGTACATATTTTTTTCATTTCTTCATCTTACGCGAGATTTTAGCAGGATTTACTCCAATTGGAGTAAGTGGTTCATACTCTAAAGTTTTATAACCTACAACAATGTGTACGTACTCCGGGTTGAAACTTCTAGACAACTTTTGAACTAGATTTGGTGCAGCTCGAGTCAGCTTTTATAACCAAATATTATTTCAAGTCATACTCGAAATCTCTATTTTGTGCCGAAGGTCTGGCTGGAGTTCGAGTTCGTTTATAATATCCTAGACAGGACTATGGACCTTGCTCGTCCTCATTCTCTTGGTCCAGATGTACCGAACTGTCTCTGTTGGATTCACTTTCCGAATTGCCAAGTTCTTTATTTGAATCCAAGTTCATGGCTTTGGCGCAAACAAACTTCTTATAGGTTACTTGTGAAGTCGCACGTGTCAAAAGTGTGCATTCTAGGTCTTCGATGATCCTGTTAGAGTCTATTTCGTGTTTGGAATAGGTAAAATGTCACAAAAGACTGTAACTATTATTTGTTTTTCTATGTAATCAGTGACGTCATCATGGGGGCAATCGGGTCACATAAAAAAACATCACATCGGGAAGAACTTTGAGGTTGTTTGCCATTATACATTTTTAAATGTATAAATCTAAATTATAGAAAAAAGAAACATTTGTCAATTTCCGTAAAACTTCACCTTTAAACAGTTTTATTACACGTCAGCCATTTTTTTCAAATGTAACTGTATGTTGTTTTTTTTTTTTAAAAAAAAAGACCCCTCCCCTGTTCATTTGCTTCCTATATCATATGTCACTGTTTATATCTAGTTTTTCCAGAATCGGTAATATTGTTCTTAAAATGTGAAAACAACGTTTACATTGCAGTAACCATCCATCGAAGATATTGGACACCCGTGGATGGCGTCTCTAATTCTGGTCTGCCTCGCTGGGAACTAGGATTTTTTTTTTACCGTTTGCTAGTTAACTTGTGATAGACCGGTTGTCTCTTACAGGTATATATCCCCCCCCCCCCCCCCGAAAAAAATAAAATTTGGTCACCACCATATAACCGAAATAAAGTTGAGTATCTCATTAAAGTCTAATCAAAATACAAAATCCAATGATTTATTTTCATTTCAACACAGACGAGGGATATATGTTGCCGAAAAGATTTGCAAGTCGAAAAATAGTATTGTCTATTGTCATATTTCTTGAAGGAACATGTTCATATTGTGTGTAAAATTATTTTATGGTTTTTAATTAAATCATACATCCCAAATTCTTACCGTGGACTAACGTACTAATATTCTTTGAAATAGACAGGTACAAAGGTACAAAGGTGACTATATGGTTTTGATTTCAGTTATATCATACCAATTATTATAATATATATCTGAATGGTTCACAATGTTTGTTTTAAACATGTTATACCGTATTTACTTGTTTTTCATTTTACTTGTAGCATGTAGTTGTACCAATAATCTTATTGTATGAGGGTTTGATTCTCACTTGTTTCGTTTGGATTTGCCTGTGGGCAGTGGGTGTGACCGGTCAAGAAGGACACCTGATCCCACCTCTGGATTTGCGGAGGGCTGTATATCTGGTCAAATGATCACCAGATTTGTATCTGGGCATTAGGAAAATGTATACTGAGGTTTCTGAGATTTTTATAAAATATATTCCATAGAGTAGAAAATGGTCTAACGTTAATGGTGATAAAAACAACGTGCACAGAAATAAAAGTCTCCACATTAAAACGTGCAAACAGCCACGTATGATTAGTGTTTGCTTCAGTGACTATCACAATGACGTGGTGTAAAGATAGAGTGCCGTTTTTTAAAATGTTCAATGCGTGATGCTCGAATAACCATTTGATTTTTTACCTGGTGTTTATCAGTGTAAAAAGTCGATGATACTGTATCTGTTAATTGACTGTAGAGAAAATATCTGAGTGGTATGTGACACTGTTTGACGATATGAATGGGGTGCTCTTAAGAAATTCCCTTAATGTATTCCTTGTAATATGTTAAATATTATTTGAAGACAGAAACTTGCAATGCAAATACAATGCATCCGTATACCATTAAGAAAGTAAACATAATATCTCTATATATTCATATTTTGGTGATCATTGAAGCTCGCAAATTTGCTTTGTGTGACTATAAATGTTGATCACTATTATTTCTGTTACGACCAAAGCTTTTGTTAATCATCAAACTGTGGAAAGCAAAGTTCAAAATGTGTATTAATGGAGAAGTTAATTAAAAGAGGTTTATATTTTGCTAACATATTCAATACCACATGTACACAGGTAAATTGAGCAGAGGGAACATATTTTCATGAGACTTGTATTACTTTCTGAAATTCAATACAATGGTTTCCATGAAACAGGAATGATAACCACAAAATCAAATTACTTGTGAACACTAGATATATATTTGAACATGTGATATATTGTGCTTTAAGATAACTATGTAATAAATATAATTAATCAAACTACAATAAAACACACTGATATTAAACGTGTTTACATTGAAATCTCGCTTTGTTTGATATAATTTTGTTTCCCCAAACGACATCTTTTTTACCATTAAAACCAAATTATTCTGAAAACTCTGTTTATTTGAATGGAAACACTCCCTTTGAGTTTGATATATCTGGGTAAGACTGTATTCTTCAATTCCAATCAATCCCGTTAGTAGAAAATCTTAATATAAAAACAATACGTTCAGTTGTGTGGGTAAGCAAATCCTATCCCCGGAACGTCGTTCTGACAATAAACATTATGTCACTACAATGTCACTGTGGTGACGTAATGCTGTTAATGTACACATTATATATTGTAAACAATGTGTGTGAAACGGTTGTAAAATGTTCATTTACACCATTCCACAATTAAGTAGCCATATATGCACGTTTGTTTGATAAAAATCAACAATGTCCAGTTTCTCCGAACACTGGAATAATTTCAAATTCAACGTTTCTGGATTGTACTTTTAATTCAAGAAAATATAACATGCTAACTGATATGTTTGAAGATTATGCCGCAGTGTTGCCTACACACTACTGCATTCAGTATATTCTAAATGATGTTGTCAACATACATTCATTGACAATTGAAATTTTGCAGAATTCAATATCGTAACTGAAATTTTATCATAAGCATTTTTTCCGTGCTGCACAGGGTTATGCAAACTGAACAGGTCACCATTCGAGATATTTTCATGCATACGAAACTGCATACATACATGTATATATATATATATATATATATATATATATATATATATATATATATATATATATATATATATATATATATATATATATATATATCGAGAGAGAGAGAGAGAGAGAGAGAGAGAGAGAGAGAGAGAGAGCAAGGACAAAATCATTACACATTAAACTGCATATATATATATATATATATATATATATATATATATATATATATATAATATATATATATATATATATATATATATATATATATTTAACCAGAGTTTACAAAGTCTACACCCAGTTAATATATATGGGTTGAGTCTATGCTGCCCCATTCAATACTTCTGCGAATTGTTATATCGCAGAATTTTATACCATATTGTCAGGATCAGCAATAATATGAAAATTATATTTGAAGACTTATTGTTGAAGGTATATAGGCCTATTTCAAAAGGTATTGTAAATGGGTTGACAAAAGGCTCAACCCTGAAGATTCATAGCTGTGATTATTCTTGTCAATAAACATATTCTACCGTCCAAAATATTTATCAATCTGATTTGATTTAATACACTTGTTTCAGAAATTGTTAAGAAATGGTAAAACACGTGTCTTTTTAAGATTTTTTAAATAAAAGTAGATTAGCATCAATCTTACATAATATATGGTCATGACTGGCACACAGTGTTGGTTTCACAATATTCCCCAAATTCAGCCGATACACTACAAACTTTGAAACTTACGAACGGCAGATCAAATCGGTGTGGCCTTATTTGTCAGTTATAGTCAATTAAAGCATTTACATCCAACTGCATACGCAACATTGTATGTAGTATAGGTAAAGGTAGCGTTCACAATCTGGCATTCTTTTACCATCTGTTATAACATATTATAATCTTAATATGACATCCAATGTAAAAAAAAAATAAGATGACATGCTATTTCAGAAAACAATGATTGTGCATTAACAGAATCAGGATGAATAAAAAAGGTAAAATAAATAAATATCGTATGCTTACTTAGAACCTGAACTTCACATAGTTCTATTTTGGCACAAATTTTTTTATAAAAAGGATTTCGATTCCAAGTGCAACTTTCGTTTCTCTGTTTATACACAGTAACATATCGACCGGTAACGTTACAGGGAACAGTAAGTATATCACTGGGTCCAACGTTTGCATGTTCTCCATTATTGTGTAGGTAACACCGTGTTCCTATCCACCAGTTTAATGTATGAGCCACGTATATAGAGAATCCAGATAACCAGTATGTTAGTGATTCTGTTGCTGAATTAATGAACATGTGTGCAGTATAATGAAAAGTGAGGTACTTGAGCAAATATTTTCACACTCATTCTGTTTAATACATGTACATTTAAGATGATCAACAGCGTTAACAAATCATTGTATAACAATAACATAAAGAAGACATAATAGAAAACGAGTGCACTTAAAGGAAACATTATACGCTTGCCATGTTTGTCTTTAAAACTAATAAAGAAACTTAAATGAGTGGCATTCCCTATGTGGCCAGTTATATTCTGCAAAGTGACCTTGACATCAGAAGTATGACGTTATGTTAAGGTCATGTCATATCACATTCACATAAGAATATTGGTGCTAGATTGACAAATAAAGTGTTAAGCAGATACAGTTCTGCCAAATAAAAATCTATCTACGACAACTGTGACTTTAATACCATGGCAAATTGAATAAACAATAGATACTGACAAAAATGAATAAAGTCAAATCGGAATACTTACGGTCATCACTCTCTTTGCGATAATATATCTTGACACTATTCAAAACATAGACTTTACCAAGATCAACACGCCACCAGGCTTGTTTGTGGAAATTGTCTGACGTGACAGCGCAAGAGCCCTGTGTTACTTTCTGACTAACATCACCGTCGATAGCTTCATCAGCCAGCCACTTGTCGCTGTATTGACTGGAGGACATGTCCGCTGTCTTGTTGAATGACAGGTTGACTGTAATGTAGAGCAAACAGTCAGATTTAAACTTCGAGAAAATTACTGTCCGGAATAATGAATCATCATCCTGATGCAGCTCTTTAGTGGATCTCACAGAAGTTATTTTAAGCTTGATCTTCATTTTCTACGATGAGTACTCACGGCAGGTGTGACTGGTCGACAGGGGATGCTTACCCTTCCATGGCACCTGATTCCGCGATCCGTGTTTGTCATTTTTACCGGATTTGTATCTTTATCCTGGACATTCTATTGATTTTTACTTTGGTATCTGAGATATTTTTTTTATAAATGTACAGTCTAACATTTTACAATGGAATAACAAGTACTCACCAAAAGAAAAGACACACTGTAGCAATTGAAGTAGTAAAAATAACCTCGGAGTCATCCCAGCTTCCATCTCGCGTTTACATGGTTAGTCCTTCAATAAAACAAAATATGTCATTGCCAAACGCGCATAATATACATGTAAACATGTATACCAATATAAAAAAACAGACTTAATTAGTAAAAATCTAGACATACAAAGGAAAACTCTAAGAACAGTACTAGGTGCTAGAAATCGTGAAATCCTTCAATTAAAGGAAAGAATCAGAAGCGAACGTTGCTGTAAGTATATACAACAGTGGAAATATCGCATAGGAATAAATAATGAAATAAAAAGTATCAGTGAACAAAAATGAAAGGTTGGTTGCAATCTATTTCGCAAGGAGTTAAGTACAAACCAAAACAAAAAGGCCACGCATTTTTAGTAGTAAAGCCAACATTGCGAAGACCCAGTACAAACAATAATGAAATCTACTTAGCTGGATATCAATTAATCCTTATCTCAACGAATTTTTTAATGTGGTAATTGTTAATTTTGTGTGTGAAAAACACATTACTCACGCATTTACCCACAGTTTGGGTCTTGATATATGACAATAGGTACAATCCGGCATGCGTATGTGAAAGGAAACATCCCCATGGATGGATTACATCTGGACGTAGATTTGTTTACGAGAAAGGCGAGTCTGAAAATGACACTTTTAGGTTTGGACTGCGTTGCATTTTTTTCTGCTTAGGTCTACAGTGTGTGTATTTGATCGCCTTAAATGTTTTACGTTTATCATACAATAGGGCGAAACAACTTGGCAGTGTTTCGGGAAGTAAAAGTCACATGTTTTCGTATGTAAATTTAAACAACTAAACATAGAACTACGTCAAAGTAGCATTGATAATAGTACAGTAAATCCTTATAACCTGGCTGTGTGGAGTCTTGTGGACCCTTTCTTGACTTGGACAAGTTAACATTTATTTAATGAAGCAAATAGAGTAATCTTTTATACTTTTCAGTAGAATCCATTGAGGAATAAAACGATTTTACTGTGCAGCTTGTCATAACAGAAAATTGAGTAGAATCATCTGTATGATAATCAAAACGTTACACCGCCCCGCCATCTTATGTGGATCGGACAATATTCATAAGGTGGTCATTTATTGTATACCCCTTTGTTTACCTCAGTTCGATTGAAAGCTTGTTCATTTTACTTCCGCAGTAATATAAGTGCAATATTTTGTCAGTGTATGTATTCTTCGGACGAATGTAAATAGTGTTTTTGCATAATGTTGAAATGAATAGAGTACTAACCGAACTCTTTGTTCAACGTATTTAGTAGCTTTAATGTACATAAAATGCAATATAAAATCTTAACGTCTTTTCAATTAGATATAACTCTTTGATATATAATATGTCAACATATCATTATAGATGGTGGTGAGGAGGTTTTAGTGGTGGAGAATCCAGCAGAGAAAATTTACCTTCTGCATGTAAACCCTTCTGCAAGTAAATTTTGTAAAATGTCTCACAAAAATCAACTTAGGTTCCAGCGGGGCTTGAACCTGTGCTGACCAGAAGTGTTGGACTTCATGGTTAAAAGCGTGATTCTCTAACCACAAGGACACGGGGGCCCTCCTATATAAGTAAACAGGAAATTGTACAGGTAACAATATTCTGGACGGATTGTTCAACTTAATGTACCCCAGTATACGTCACAATTGTTTACATCTGATGAACATTACACTAGATACAAATAATCTAAATAGAATGTCAAAACATGAGTTTGTGAATACTTACGTTCTTTAGATTGTTAAATAATAGTTTAATATCCACCTTGTACATCCATGGTCGATAAATTATGGTTCTGTGCCTTACTCGTATCATGCATGTTCAAGAATGAATATACAAAACCAGGTATTCAACTTCCGTGTTGATATCAAAACAACAAAAATCAATTCATGATTCGGTGTGGTTTACCTTTAAATCTATTTCAATATTATATTCAAAGTTTAAGTTTTAAAGTGTATAACTGACAAACAAGCACACATGATCGCATGTACACAGTCATACTCACCGGTATAAATATATAGACACTTCTATTTTCTATAGATTAACATACAGGACATATTCGCATATACACAATTTCATATATCCTATCACAAGTTACTATTTTAAACATTTACGGACTTTACGATGTAAAAATTTTCATGGAGATCGGTTTCTTTTTTTCGAAATTGAAGCCAAGACGATCGTCTTTGTCAACACGACGTCATTAGTTGAGCTCAAATTTAATATAAATGTATATCTACATGCGAAGGAAAGGGTTGCATCCTACAAGGCAAAACGTCCTATACGCACATTATTCATCATTAGTAAATTTGCTTTTGTTATACATGTTTTGCTTCTTTGGTTGTGTTTTACGCCACTTACAACAGTATTTCGGTTATATCGTAGCTGTATCTAGCTGGAGCAGGCAGCACACAATCTTATCTATGCTAGGAATTAATCCTTTGCAGTGACGGGTTAATAACATGCCAAGGCAAACCTTGACACGATCTCTTGTTGAAGAATCGACTGGGCAAGGCGGACTCTAAATTCTTTGTAATATAGCATGTATTCAATACGCCCAGAGCATTTTGTAAAATTTATCCACATACATTACTGATACATAAATTATATTGTAGGTATATATTGTTATATTTCAAAATTAATAATACAGATACGGAAAATATGCATTTATTTTTTTCGGCTGTTGACCTTTAACTTTAAACGATAAATATAGTCTTTGTGTTTGTACACGTAAAATAGTTTCAACACAAACATAATTTCACTGTAATACGCAATATATAACCATTTACAAAAGTAAAGAGCCGACCTGCCTCATTCGGTAGCGCGCTCGACTCTGGATAGTGAGGTCGTGAGTTCGAGTCCCGTCGGCGGCAGGTTGGTTTCCTGTCATTCGGATGAGACAGTAAAGTTCAAGGTCCCGTGTTACAGTAGGCGTAGGCACTGTTAAAGAATCCTTATTGCTCCGTTCATTGTCCCTATGTTTACATCGATGTTGGACATCTGTGCATGTCTCTGTTCCATTTGGATTGTGTTGGTATTATTTAAATAGGGCGAATCCTATTTACAGAGGTCTGATCCTGCACTCGTAATAGTTTTACACTGACGGCTGTAATGAGTATCCCACTAGTTACACAATTACCAATGGTAACGTTATTCTGATCATTTCTGATGTCTGTCTAAAGAAATAAATAGCACGAATCCAGCTATATCTTAAATTGTTATAAGTTCCATTAGACGTTTTTAACAATAAGATAGGATAGGATAAAAAACTGAAATAAATTGAACTACTGTATACAGGATTGTTTTTGTCCAGGGTTATTTTCGCCCTAATGTAAACGGTTTCGCCCCGTTTTAAATCTACCCATTGTCGATGAGGGCGAACGGGGCGAATATTATTAGTTGCCCGTTCGATAGCAATTGTTGAATTATCAATACCTATTGTGACAAGGGTTTTTTCCCCACTTATTGCAGTTAATTTTGATTGTAGACTCGAAGTTGTAATGGATGGTACAAAGCAGATGTCCTCTACTCCATGAAACATGAACCTACCTTTATATTGTCAGATTTACAAGAGTTTCCAATGTTCACCAGATTCGTATATTGTCTCCTGTACGTCCCCGTGGTTAATACTGTGGTGTCTATGATTTTTGTATACAACAGTAAAAATGTCAAATTGATTAAACATAGTGAACGAGCATGCCCATTCACAGATGTGAAATCACATTTAAGTGACAAGTTGAAAAAAATACCATATTATTTAAGAAGCATTAATTTAAAAAGCTGAACATTCTATAACTCGTGTTTATATATTTTATAAGGAACTATCAAGGTATCTACGGTGCTATTGCCTTTATAATATATCCATGCGTATTACTTCATGATATATCTTAAAGCAATGCAATTAACGAATGAATGAATGAATGAATGAATAAATGAAATGATGAAGTGGGTTTTAGTAAATTTTGTGAAAGACTATCTGTAAATGAATATAAATATAGCATTTAAAATTAATGGAAACAAAACAACAATTACTTTCATTGCATAAATGTCCCTTCCAACCTTCGGAACACACGTCGCAGTACCCATCAGTCTCCCTGCAATTCGAAATATTTCTGCAGTTTTCGCTGCATGACGAGTGTTGGTTGACAGCAAATCAACCACTTGGGTAAACTAAAGAAATAGCGTATCATGAAACATTGTGTAAAGATACCCATTGTGCACATAAACAATTTTCCATCATGTGTGACAGTTCTTACGCAAACATAGATATCAAAAACATGGTAAGAACATGTTTTCAATTCAAACCTATCACACCAATGCCTTGACATTGACAGTGTATGTGGTAGATAATATATATTTTAACAAATCTATGAATTTGCCGGGGATTTATTTTTATCTAAAGCTGATTAACATCGCTATATATCTTTCAAATTGGTTTAATAGGTATATATTTGGGAGACAAATATACACGAATATTAAATAAGCAGTTCTGTTAACAATACTAATGCACCTTTTTATCGAACTTCAGGACCATTCAGCTGTTGGAAAATTGTTATTTTCAACATCAACCATCTTCTACATAACACCTTCACATGTCCATGTGCATCATCTCCCTTCAAATATAATCCGCATGTCATCACCGGCGACGTTTCTATTGTTGAAAATGAAAACCTCAAAAATCTTATTTTAAGAGGTCACAGCTCAGTTTAAAAATATCACCGCTATTGAGCTCAGAATCTATAGATGTCTCTTAACAAATTGGTTCTAAGTATCAAGTTTATAACAGTTTAAGCTATGGTCTTTTGGTCAAAAGAAACTAACAAGTTTTTAGCTGAAGCTTTGGTCTGACGTACAGCTCCAGTAATATTTATGGTCTTCTTAATTTTGTAGTGAATCTGTCATTTAACAACACATCAGATATGTCGTCCAGTCAATACAGTGACAATTGGATGTTGACGGTGTTGACGGTGATGCTAATCAGATAGTAGCACAGGGTTCATGCGCCATTACTTCAGATGGTTTTCATAAACAAGCTTGGTGGTGTGTCCATCATGGTAACGAGTATGATTAGAAAAGCGTCAAAACATATTACCGTAAAGAGAGTAATGATCGTGAGTGATTCTAGTTCCAGCCCTTCACTTTAACCATTTGATAATCAAAATGATCTTGTAATTTACGACACACGTCCTCTCTCTCTCTCTATCTCTCTGTCTCTCTCTCTGTCTCTCTCTCTCTCTCTCTCTCTCTCTCTCTCTCTCTCTCTCTCTCTCTCTCTCTCTCTCTCTCTCTCTCTCTCTCGTTTTAATTAAATATATATTGGATGTTATAATAGGTGTATCACTATATAAAATGCAAGTCGTGGTCTTCAATTTAAAATTTGAAGGAACATACGAGTGAACGTTTTGTGCTTTAGAACGTTGCCGATGTTTAAAGCGTCCATACCTTTATTTATAAATTTAAGTTCAAGGAAAAGACTTTTCTGTTTAGAACAGTCATTGTTTATAACTCGTGCAGGCTTGAAAGTGTGTGGTAAGCGATGCCCATTATAATGGGGTTCAGTATGTATTCTTGGGTTGAAAAATCCGTGTAATGGTTCATTCTTCCTTCCTGAGAAAGTTCATTAAGAAGTGAAAACGGAACAGTTTAACGTTTGCTGCAAATGTGATGAAGACCCATTTTTTGTCAAGTAAGGTAAAAGAAATGAAAAAAAATTTCTCATGTATGTTCGGTCTGTTGTATGATCGATGTCCGTGACTTCGCTTACGACGTAGGTTATAATAAAAAAGTCCCATCACATTAACACACAACACAGTTGGCTTGATACATTGCCTACAGTTGGAATATTATCATTTCGTTACAGGGATATGCAGAATCAAGCTGATTAATTCAAATTTTGTCACGTTGTCTGAGAAAAGGGGTACTCAAGGTGATATTGTTGGTCATCAACCCCCCCTCTCTCTCTCTCTCTCTCTCTCTCTCTCTCTCTCTCTCTCTCTCTCTCTCTCTCTCTCTCTCTCTCTGTATTTCTTGCTATATTTTATTTCTCCTTCTATCTCTCTCTCTAGATATGCATATCTATATATCCTTCGATGTATATTTCTGTCTCTCCCTCTATCTGCATCTATCTATCACTTTCTCTCTCGATCTCTATGCCCCCTCTATGTTTCACTTTATCTCTCTATAGTCCATTCCAAATAAGTTTGAATCTTGAACAGATTGCAACAAAATGTTTTTCGATTGCATCTAGTTAAAAGGACTATACTGAACATTATATCCAAAATATACCACGTTCAGACACGCTGCTAATTATCATAAATCCAATATGGCCGCCAAAAGGCTATAGGTCCAAGCACGTGTGGACTCAATAAGAATATAGTTAAACCTAAGAATAAATGCAACGGAATGTTTTTCCATTGCATCTTCTTAACGGTGCTATACTAAACATTATATCCAAAATCGACCACTTCCGACACCGGGACAGGTGCTAATTAGTTGAAATGTAATATGGCCGCGAAAAGGCTAGGTTCAAGAACTATTGCATCCAGTAAGAATATAGTTAAATCTGAAAATAATTGCAACGTATGTTTATTTCATTCCATCATGTGGAAAGGATTCGAATTATTATTATAACCAAACTTTCAAAATCCCCACACTGGAAAAGGCTCTAATTAGTATAAATCAAATTTGAATTGTCAGCATTAAGCTATTTTGTTTTTCTAAACATTATAATTTGTTACATATTTATGCATTGGAAAAATTCTAAAAGTTTGTATTAATCAAACCCTATTAATATAGTGATTGAGCCACCTCTGACGCTGATAGATATGGCGTCATTAATCCAAACTAATCATTCATTTATTGTTCTACTCAATGTCTGTATCCCTGACGCATTAATACACAATAATAGTCTGACAATTATGTTATTGTGAAATAAACATCCATTATACATTCGTACATCTGTACGTAAGTTATGAGGCATCTCTGATATTGTACTATGGATCATCAATCAAATATGGCTGCCACGGTCAACATAAAGCTACAGGGCCTAATGTTCTTCTCAAAACTGGTGTTATGAAGAGGTCATGTCTTGATACAGTTTTACTAAGTTCTAATACATTTTTGGTTAGAAAAAGACAGTGATGCTTGGTGGATCAAAGTGAGGCTGAGGGTGATTTTTATTTACTATAAACCTTGTTAAGTGACCTCTACTGAACAATATACCCGAGATCTGACACCGGGAAAGGGTTAATTTGGTATAAATTCAAAGTGTCTGCCACTTTCAGCATTGCTACCTCTCCAATGTAATATGAATATAAAGTTCACAACTAATAATAGGACCAAGGCAGGGCAGCCGTTCAAACAAAACCAAAACTTCTTCTAGGGCAACATTTCCCCCACCATGTATACATATATGTATGCGAAAGTTCTCCTGTTTCTTTCAGAAGGCATAACGTCTCTTACCGGGTACATAGTTACCAGGTTATCTCCTAAACCACTAAAACACTGCCATATAACTGAAAAAAATGGTTGAATATGACATTAAACACCATTAACAATTAAAGAAATACTCCAGTCATTTGCATAGCCATTATTCCATGTATGCCGGTTTAACTATGGATATTCTATCAACACTTTCCTTGCAGCTCAGCTATCAGGATCAGTGTGACACACTATACCTCTTACCAACATATTATGGCAGCACTGGAATGTGAAAACGCATTCAAGACATTATCACTTCATTACGACATAGTTTATAATATTTATGGCAGCACTGGAATGTGAAAACGCATTCAAGACATCATCACTTCATTACGACATAGTTTATAACATTTAGGGCAGCACTGGGACTGTGAAAATGTATTCAAGACATTATTACTTCATTACAACATAGTTCTATTTTTTGACGTTTTATACAATGTCAGAGCCAGAGGTGATATTAAGGTGGTTTCATTTAGACATTTTAAATGAAAAAAAATATTGATAAAAGCTTATAGCTAAATGCTAAATGCTAAATGCTAACAATGGCAACCATGTTGGATTTCTACTTGATTTCTACTAGTTAGACCCTTTTGCAATGTTGCATTTTTCGCATAGTGTTCAGCAGAGTACTCCTAAAATGACTGCGAAGAAATAAAAAAAAAAATATAATTCTTAGCATTACTGTGATACCCCATTCTCATGGCAATGTCACTCTTTTAAATTCGGAATTTTGATGATATCATTTCCACAGCACAATGTCTGGTCTTAGCATTTACTGTGATAGGCGTTTTGGATTGATGACTTCATATTTATAGCACAATATGTCAACGTTTTATCTCAGAGGATAGAGGTGACACACATATATTCACTGCAATGTATTTTATACCGTAAAAATTTAGATGAACAAAGAATGTTAAACATCATTAGGGATTAATAATACACACTAGATGAAATATATATTAAAACATCACAAATAACAAGAATAAAAAACATGATAAAACAGACAAAAATAATATTGTTACTACACTGTACTGTGATACATTTGTTATAATCGCCAAATAGCCAAATCGCCAAACAGAAAAATAATAAATACCGCACTTTCAGGGAAGTAACATGAAACGTTAATATATTCACCAACTATATCTACATTTAGTATAACATGACATAATGTGGTTTCGATGTAAACAATTCTCGGGATATTTCATATCTGGCTGTTTCTCTTATGATCCTGAATCATGGCAGACATTGCCAAATATTTACCCACATGCCTAAATACTAATTTATAACATTTTTTGTCATTGCCCCTCTCATTTATAATATATCTGGTCAAAACAGTACCCTGTGTTAAAATATAACTATTTTAGATTTTTAAAATCTGCAATAATAATATAAGTTGTCATTGCATTTCTATTAGGAATTTTAATTGTTTACAGCTCGTACTGTTTTGCACCATCCGAAATAATACATTCTCATTTGATCACTCCCTATAAATTGTATACCGCCATTCCTCTAATTTCAAAAGTACTACGGATATCTATATTATCCTTTAATCTTTTAATTTGACTTATTAAAAGAAAAACCTTTATAGATCAATGAGATCATAGGACTCATTACCCACTTCCGCACAAAATGAGCGTCCAAAATAAGTTCGTCCATGTTATAAACAAAACAAGTGTTTCCCAAAGAACGTCACGTGATTGATGTCCCTATTTAGGTCACAAAAGTTGCAAATAACTTTTAACCTGCATTTGCGATGTAATTGTATTTCTGTTTTTCGGAATAAATAGTGAAGTGTTTCTTAAAGATACATATATGCCAAAGAAATTATAATCAATAAGTCTAATTGAATATTTCATAAATCTGAATATCTGTTAAATAATACCATTTAAACTCGCTTGCTTCTCTGGGTGGAAATTATGTAATAAGGGTGTGCATGATATAATATCATTTATTTCAAAACTAAACAGAGCCGTCCTAGCTAAGTCGGTAGCGCGCTCGATTCTTGATCGTGATGTCGTGCGGCGGCAGGTTGTTTTCCTGTTTCTCGGACTAAGACAGTAAAAACCGAGGTCCCGTGTCACAGTAGGTGTCGGCACGTAAAGGCACCCTCACTGCTCAATGGTCGTCAGTGCCGAGCATAGGCGACGATTTGAAGCCCTTCAGCGGCATTGGTGAGTGAAAGATTCCTGAGGGGGGGTGTTAAACAACAATAAACAAACAAACAAACCAAAGCCCAAATTATTAATTTTTAGAAGGAAATCTTTCCATAACTTTGATCTTCCAAAATCTTTAACATTTGTGCATATGTTTATCAAAGTTCAACTCATATCAACTCAGTGGATTGAAAAACTATATATCATAAATCCAGATAAAATTATTTAGCATCAAAATGAGCAGGAAACAGCAAGCGAAGATGATTCGTAAGTGTTAGGACTGTGTGTTTTACAAACATGCTACTATACATAAAGTCATGCTATTATCTATGACGTTCTTTGCCAACATTATGTACCTAATTGATCACAAAAAAATGATCTAAAATCTAACTATCACAATTGTGTTAGTAAGATCGAGGTACATATTAGATGGTGAGATGTTATCTCAATACCCACCTACCCCCACACTCGCCTGTTAGATCACTGTACTTTAAAGAAAGAGTAAAACCATATAATTATGTATATTTCTTTGCATTATCAAACTCATCAGAAAAGCTCAGTGTTTGTATATGTGACTTCTCTACCCGGTTGAAGTGACTCGTACGTATTTGACTCAGTAAGTGTCGACATATTAAGATCCTCATAAGTCACTTTGCTGCTTGCCTTTGTGACTGACTCTGGGTTCATCTCATCATCTGTATTATTCTTGTTTAAATTCATGTCTGATAATTGTACGCGTCCCTGTTCCCCACGGATAATATTAGAACGGGTAGAATCTGCTACATTCAGAGGAGACTGGTTCCTCCGTTGAAGACACATGATTGACAGAGCTACACTGAGAACTATTATGATTACTCCGAATGTTACAGTAATGACGATTAAGATGGCACTTTTATCTTCGTCTTCATCTAAAATAAATGAGCATTTTCAAATCAGTATTACAGTATATCGATAATGTGTCTTTTTGTATTTTGGAACAGATATTTAAATGATGTATTTAAATGTATTCCATCTATTTAACGGATATTTCAACCAAACAAACAAAAACGCACATATCATTCAAAGATTACCACATGGTCTTATTATATATAAAATCAACGTGACAAGTATAATTTTTAATCATTCAAATACAAATAATAAACGGGGTATATCGACATCACGTTGCTTCAGTATTTCCTTTCTCTAATTGACTCTTATTCATTTATTAAATATAATCAATCAATATCAACAGTTATATTATATTTACCGAAAACAAGACATTGTCCTGTCACATGATGGCATGTTTCTGTGCATGATTTGCACATATTCAAACACTGTTTTCCATAAGATCCAAAATTGCATGCTGAAATGACAAATTATAAAATACATTTTATGCAAACGATGCTATTCATGTTAATGTCATATTAACAATTACGGCTGACCGTTACCATCATTGGTGAATGGTACAGTGGCTTCTGGAAAACCCGGGCCACCAGTCACAAATACCTCCATCCCAAACAAGTTGAACAATTCTGTAACACATGCTGTAACGGGGAAGCACAGTACTAACCGAGAACGGTGAGTGCTTTCTGTCCTCCTTTACAGATGTAAGTAAGAGCAAAAATAACATCCAAACGATACTATAAAACTGGTATTATGTAGCGTTCTGATTTAATCCAAAAAATGAAGCCCAGGACTTGCCCGGTGTCTAATACAGAAACAACACCAAGGGTTATACTAAAAAACATAATAAATGTTGTATGTATTACCTTTATCACTCACTTTGTCAGCTATAACGACGTTTTCACTATGCTAGTAGCGGCGGCAATAGTGCAATAGTTTGCTAGCCTTATACACCGCATTTATTTATTGAATATATCATGACCGTCTCATTGTTCTTTTGTTTGATGTTGTTTTTCCAGTTTCTATATTTCTTTTGTTTTATTGCATTTTATCTATGCTTTGAGGAGGGATAGGGACGTGAGATGTGAAGTGCAATGACGGGTGGTAAGTATATCGATGAGGTTTATTGTACAGATTAATGAATGAATAAAACAGAAAAAAGATGAATTGATAACTATTTCTCGGATATATTATCTTTCAGTAAAACAAGAAGTAATTCAGTATAATTCCGCGTGAATACACCATATTTATAAATATCATTGACTTCAATTTATAATTATAACATTTGAATATCTTACTTTCATTACAATACACCCCTTTCCATCCGGGAGAGCAATCTGCTGGACATCTGCCGTCAAAATAGTTGCATGTACCGCCGGCACAATTTCCGCAGACATTGGAACAATTGGAACCATATGTACCTGGTGTACACTCTGAAAATATTCCTTTAACACTTACAACTATTACGTATACCTATCTATTTAACTCTTAAACCCCTGTTACCACAATTTGATCCGCCCTTTACAAAAAATACAAACGCTCAGAATTCAGGGGTGTATGATTTAAAATAAAAAAGAAATATAAACATTTCCAATGCAATATTAGCATATAAACTCCTAAATGATGAATGCTTACTATAATATATATTATTTTGGGTTTATATATCACAAGAAGGGTTGATGGGTTGGATAGTTATACAGCAGATATAAATGTCAGAAAGATACAAACATACAATGTTATGACGTATTACTGTCTAATGTAAGTATTTAAATGAAAGTAAAAACGGTGTATTCATCGTTTTTTTTTTCTAAATCCTTTCTGTCAATACGGCACCAGTTGAGCTCGAACTGGATATAACTGCAAGGCTAAATTATAAAATATATCTGTGTTGCTGAGGCTGTCGAAGAGTACCCACTGTAGTAATCAATTTGTATTGACTCGGACTGAAATGTCGTCCTTTCATTGGATATATAGAGTCACATGGTTGACGTTCATGGTTCTATGGACAGTCAGTAGCAAACAAAACATGAGGGCAATGTCGGATAATGCGAAATACAAAAAATGACAATTGAAGACATTTTCTAAATGAATATATGGTCCTCGACAAAACACAAGTAATTGTGATTGATTACGAAAATATGTCGGGCTGGTCAAGTCAGTGGACTGCGAAAAGAGGAGGAGCCTTTCATTGACTTTATCAACCGTACACATTTCCTTGGACGGTCAGTAACAAACCAAAAAACCTAATGATCTTAGCTTTTGAGAAATATAAAATACAAATGGTATATGAGCGAGATATTTATCTAACGGGGCCAATACTGTGCACTGTATAGATATGGCTTATCTAAAAACATAGATGTAAAGTTGGAAATTAATTTTCTCTACGTCATATAATATATAAATTGCAAACATACATGACAAACGTACTTACGGATGTTACAAAATGTTCCGCTATAGCCGTCAATACACTGAGACTGACAGGCGCCATTAGTTACGTTACAAGTGTAATTCTGACAGTTGAAACATGTCTCCTGGCAGTTCCGTCCATATGTGCCTATATCGCATTCTTCAAACAGAAATAAAGCATGTCTTTTAAAGGTTGCAACCATTGAATTGTGTCACAATTAATATTTTTAAAAATACATTTAATAATAATAATAATAATAATAATAATAATAATAATAATAATAACAATAATAATAGAGAAAAATATTTAAGATTTTAATTAAATGAATGGTGTGTTCAACAAAAATACGATATCGTCTGATTTCTTTTTTTTTCATTTATTTCTTTGCCTCTTGAAATTTTCAGTATATCATCAGCAATTCTGCTACGATGAAAATGATGTAACAACAGAATGCCTCGTGGTATATATTCAATCGTCAACGAGATAACATTCTCTTTGGGATTCCAACGCTCTTCCCACACCGATCGGCGTCATCAATCTGAATGACTCAGGATCAGTGTTGTGCCCGATAAACCCGACTCAACGTGGCAAATTCTAAGATCAGCCGAAAAGACGATGTGTGTGTGTGTGTGTGTGTGTGTGTGTGTGTGTGTGTGTGTGTGTGTATGTCTGTGTGTATGCATGTGTGTGTTTGTGTGTGTGTCTGTGTGTGTTTGTGTGTCTGTGTGTCTGTCTGTTTGTTGTGTGTGTGTGTGTGTGTGTGTGTGTGTGTGTGTGTGTGTGTGTGTGTGTGTGTGTGTGTTTGTAGAGTGAGAATACCACTGTAACACTGTCTATGAGATTCGTTTGAAGGCATATAAATTAGATAGGAGATAATGTCAGTCGCCCCAACCGCTTCCGGTAACTTAATTTTCCCCTTGAACCTCGTAAGTTACATCACTCTCAACGAAATTGCCAACATATATTGCCCCTACATATTTGAAGACGAATCAGACATCAATCGGATTTTACTCGAATTGGGCAAATCTCATGCAGATAAAACTGCAGTGATGAACTCTGTAGTCTTTATTGTTCTCACGGAAATTAATAACGTCTAGAACAAGCTGTAGTTTTCATAAAAAAATAGAATCTGGAGAACTGATACTTACACTCGTATTAAAAGAAGAAGGCAACAAAAATGCACGCGTTTGTCTCTCCATACTTTCTCTGTCAGCATATTAATTTGGTCGTTAAAATTGTTGTCAGCCTTTGACCGGCAATAGAAGAAACAGGGGCTCATAAAAGGAGAAACATTTTACGATTACTTTCTTTCCCAAGAACTGTGGCGGATAAAAAAAAAATAAATGATTGGTTGGAAACTTGAATTGACTGAGTGAGTGTATTAAGATAACATTAAAAACATGGCATGGGTATGAGTGTTGGACAGAGAGTATTTTATTATAGGGTTTTGTTTTATAATCATTCCTTCTACTTAAACATTTCACTGGCAATCAATTTGTCGGGATTTATTACTTGTCTGTTATATGGAAGTTATTTTAACCTTCTGGATCGGTATCCGCTCGGTACGGATACGTATACGGATACGTTTCTCAGAAAATGATAATAATAATAATAATAATAATAATAATAATAATAATAATACTACTAATAATAATAATAATAAAAAAATATATAATAATAATAATGATAATAATAATAATAATAATTATTATATTAATAATAATAATAATAATAATAATAATAATAATAATAATAATAATAATAATAATAATGATATTATTATTATTATTATTATTATTATTATTATTATTATTATTATTATTATTATTTTGTAAAACTTACGTTGCTCACAGTGATGTCCTTTCCATCCTTCTGAACATCCTCCCAAACAGTAGCCATTGTCACGTTTACACACTAACGTTTTAATACAGTTTTCACTACAATTATAGTCGCAATTAACCCCATATCTTCCAAAAGGGCAAGCTGAAATGACAATATGTCAATTGTTTGTATGTCATACTAGGGTATTCTTAGAGCACAAATAGCAAGGACTGGAACTGTTTAAAGGTAAATAATCCATAATATATGGGCGATTTCCGAAACTCTTTTATATCACTGAACTGACAGATCATTAGCCCAACCAAGGACATCGTGCTTGCAGTTTAAAAATAGTCAAACCTTATAAATTATTTATATAAAGGACGACACTCAGTCAAGTTTCATAGTTACGATTGACTATGGCTTACTTTGTTTACAGTTCTGATTCATCCATCCTGCCTTACATCCCCCGTCACAAGTACCATTAAAGTGATTGCACGTATGAAGAACGTCATTCAGTCAGGTATAAAGGATACGATTAAGTATTACTTACTTTGGTTACAGTTGTGATTCATCCATCCATCTTGACATCCTCCATCACAAGTACCATTGACGTGATTACATATCATCATTCTGTTACAGTGCTGGCTACAGGTTTCTTTACAGTCTTGTCCAAACGTGCCGTTACTACATGCTTTCAAAGAAAAATATATTGAACTGTCATAGCATAACGGTTATCGAGTTTATAGTTCGGATATATCACATATGTATAAAAATATTTTTTTTTAAATCATTGTGCAAGTGTGCAGCATGAAGAAATAAAAAAGTATCGCATGTGCTAATTTGTCATAAGATATCGAATTTTGGTGATGAGGAAACTGATAAAAATTACGTATTTTGATATCATTGTTGTTACAGACTAAAATGAAGAAAGTTGATTTAAGGATATTTGATTTGAACTTAAGGATAACCGATCACACTGCATCTTTAAGTGTAAGGAGTTCTATTGACGTAAGGATATTTGTAATATTACCTGTGCAGTTTGATACTTACTTTCGTTGCAGAAAATCCCTTTCCATCCCGGGGCACAGCCATTTGGACAAGTTCCATTGATACGGTTACATGTATAAGCATTGCAATTCCCACATGTATCTGAACAGTTTAAACCGAATGTACCGTTTTTACACTCTGAAATATATAAGAGAGTGACTGTGAAACCATCTTGTAAACAGAATGTACAAATAGCAAATAGCATATTTATGTAATAAGTTATAGTATGGTATAGCAACAGCATCATTTATATTTGCAATTTGTACCCCATTTCCTGTGGTTTAGTCTTGACAAATGTGTTTTTGTTATAATCAACAACTTCATTAAAGCGCAAATTCAAGGCACTGAAGTTTTAAACCATTTGTATTAAATGGATGCACTGGTAATTTTTATATCATTATTTTATATAATTGTTTTTAACAAAATTCATCTTTACAATTAGTCTGATTTGTACATATTTATACATTGTCAAGTCGAAAAGTACACCATTGGGATATATGTTAACACGGTCTTTGAATAAAAGCAAAATAGATTTGAGAATTCTAGAAACTAACGGCTCGTAAAACGTTAAACAATATACACGTGGGCCTAATTTACGGGTCTGTACGATAATTTTCAGTGACATTAATATTAGGCCCTGATATTTTTTTTTCCTGTATGTGATGGAATTTGTTTACATTCATACAGATATGTTAAATCATTTAACAGGTATGGGTGCATTCACATTCCAGATTCCTTATGTACACACAACTAACCCGGTCAAATATGAAGACTAAAAAGATCTCTCCAACGAAGAATTAAGAATGGGGAGATTACTCTGTTCTTCTTAATCAGTTAGATGGTGAAAACATGATTGTCATGGTTACCCACCAAATTTCATTCTAATAAGTGATTAAATATACATTGTAAAAATGAATTAGAAAGTTCTTTTGGATTCTACAACAAATTATTACAACAACTATAATATTATCTTTATTATTCATTATAATATATTATGAAAAAGGGTAAGAGAGAAATATGCAATTCAGTATATATATATATATATATATATATATATATATATATATATATATATATATATATATATATATATAAATATATATATATATATATATATATCTCTTTTAAAAAAAAAAACATTAGATATGTAAAAAAAGTTTCCCCAAAACGTATAATTTATGACATATTTTTTAATGACTGGATAAATAAAATATCTAATGAATTGGATGCTAAACCGTGTGCATTTTTTATAACATTCAAATGTAAAATCGCCATTTTCAGCATTTTTCTACTTTCGCTACTGCATGGAAGTTTAAAAAGAGATAACAATTCCCATGTTTAAAATATTGTAGTAAGTTAACCTTACTCAAAGAAAATAAGAAAGTAATTTTAAAAGAAATATTTAGTAGGTTAATCCAGGTGAAAAAATCCTGTTTTAGCTACGTTTTCCTTTTGAAAAATGGAAAAAAATAAGGCCAGGTTGGTTACCGTGTCAACGGTTATTTATTTTCCATAAGGCATGTATATTGTCTCATTTGGCATGCATATCAATATACACATATACAAATTTTAATGATATTTGAAGACTATGCGTGGCCACCCTATGTTGGTGGTTACAGAGAATTGATATTAATATTTTTCAGTATTCCAGAATCTACGGTCAGAAACATGTTTTTATATTGTAAAGTAAGGATACTTTTACTGTTGATTTTCCTGGGTTTTAATATTCGCATTCAATACGTTTTACAATTACACGGTGGCAATAATGCTTTTGTAGAGATAAAAAGGCTACCGACATACTGCATGTAAGCATGAAACTGCCAAAATATCAGTTAAGCTTACGGCGGGATGAAAGCGTGATATTTAAATCATTTAGCGATGGAAACTTTCCTGGATAATTTGATGTACTCGTAGTTTGTACAATTTAATGTATGTTTAGTATCGGACAATTTACATTTTAGAAACACTAAAATAATAATGATATAAAGCACGCGATACACAGCATTTTGCTTTATCATCTTAGAATTCATATCTTAGAATTATTTGCTGAAAATAAACATCGAGTCCGTTTTATTGAGCTTGTAATAAGCAACCAACCAATAACGTACCGTCATGACAGTTAAATCCTCTGTAACCAGGAGCACACCCGTCATCACATCCTCCGTGAGCTTTGTTACAGTGATCACCATACAGACAATTACCACTACAGTTGTTACTACAGGATTCACCGTATGTACCGTCTTCACAACCTTAGGGCAATGTGATATATTACTTTAAAACTTTTCCAGTTAATTGAGTTCACATAAGAAGTCACAAAGTTTAATTTTGACTATTTAGTTCCAACTACATATACTGCGTTATATTAAATAAAACCAAAATGTTTACTATTTGTCATCCATCTGTCATCGATTACCTCATATCATTATTCTGAATATTGCATTCACTTTACAAAATATGATATCATTTTATGTCAGAAACTATGGTGGTATATTATCAAAACCAGAGCAAATAATAAAAGTAGAAAATACAGATATAACACGTACTTTGAACCTGAACTTCACAAAGTTCCAGTTTGACACAGAATGTTTTTTGAGAATCATGTTGGCTCCAAACACAACTAATGTTCCTCTGTTTATACACAGTAACATAACGTCCAGTAGCGTTACAGGGAACAATAAGTATATCACTGGGTCCAGGAATTGTATGTTATCCATTGTTGTGTAGATAACATCGTGTTCCTATCCACCAGTTCAATGTATCAGCGACGTATATAGAAAATCCTGATAACCAATGTGTTAGTGATATCGCAGCTGAAATGTTGAAATAAGGAAACAAAATGTACTGTTTTACGTGCTACTATCTATATATGAATGTTTAATGTATAAGTTTCGTGTATATAGAAACCGGGTAACCAGTGTGTAAGTGATGCTGCTTCTGAAGTGTTGTATATATATAGCGTACAGTGACAATTGAGTCATCTTGCAATGCTCAAACTCATTCTGTTTAATATATCGTAAAACAATAAACAAGATTATGAAATAATTATAGGAACAATAACATAATTGAAACATATGTAATAGTAGAATTTACCATGATTTCAAATATATAATTTCACTTCTTTAGAGGATTTGAGTTCTGTTTAGTTACAAGTTAACATTGAAATGCATTATGGTGTCGTAACGTCAAAGATAAGGCATGAAAACGAGCCCAGCTGTATCGAAAACAACCCTTACATACAGTTAATATATTTTCTTAACTTGTGTGTAACTTTCCCTGATTTTAGTGTCATTCCAAAATAGGTATATAATGAACTAGCCCATAAAAGTGAACAATTCGTCCTATATGCCATAACCTGAAGCACGTGTTATTCAATAAGAAACCAAATGTATACATGAAATATGGTAAATACTAATGGTATGTTATATATATATACCTGTATAAGAAAATCATTTTAATCAAACAGTTGATTAATAAAGAAAACTGATCAATCCTACTACAAAAAAGATAGTAAAAATAAGTGTTTCCCTAAAAGGTAAAGTATTTAAATATTTACCTTGATATCAGATTTATGACTTATGTATAGGTGATGGCACACCCATTACAATCAGAGATATGTGTTATAGAAATGGAATTACAGAAATAAAGTATTGCAAACATTTTGTCCTGACAAATAAAAACAAATGCAAGAAACCCGTGACCTTGACAAAATAAACCAAATAAAAAAAAAAAACGGCAAAAATATAACTAACATAATCAAGTCAGAATACTCACGATCATCACTCTCTTTACGGTAATATATCTTGACACTATTCAAAACATACACGTCACCTAGATCTACACGCCACCACACTTGTTTGTGAAAATTATCTGACGTAACGGCACACGAGCCCTGTGTTAATTTCTGACTAACATCACCATCAAGAGCTTCTTCAGCCAGCCACTCGTCGCTGTATTGACTGGTAGACATATCTGCTGTCTTGTTGACCGACAGGTTGACTGTAATGTACAGGAGGCTTTTATTTTGTCTGTGAGTGATGGTAACTTATCAGACGTAAACAGGGAATAAACTGCCGTTCTAGTGTCACGAATTTATGTCAATGGAATTATGAATCACAATCCAAAAGTAGCTTTTCAGTTATTCTTAAAGATAACTATTTCCATTATCTTTCGAATTGTCTTATACTATGTACAATATATTAAATAATAAAATTTAACAAAGCTACACATTGTAGTAATTGAAGTAGAAAAAATATACTTGAGATCGTGAGTGTTCCAAGTTCCATGACGAGTAAACATGGCAGGCCCTTCAATAAAACCAGAAATGGCAAATTATATATATATATATATATATATATATATATATATATATATATATATATATATATATATATATATATATATATATATATTATATATATATATATTATATATATATATATATATATATATATATATTTGAATTATTTAGGATCCACATCTGATTGACTCTGATTGACTCCGCTTCTGGAGTAGGCTGCTGTAAAGTACGTCTAAAGAAGTTCGGTGAGTAAAATAGGTAAAGGCTTGGTGGAACACTTAGATGACCCTGCTATGGATCGGTGTTTATGGGCATTATACTAAAAGGAATAAAACGTTTTTCCCGTGCAGTTTTCATAACCGAAAGGGGAATAGAATCATCCTTATGATAATCAAAAGAAAACTCCACCCCGACATCTTATGTGACAATAATCATCATTTATTGTATAACCCCATGTTTACCTCAGTTTGATTGACTCCAATAAAAACGTGTTCGGTAGTAATATAAGGAACATAAATGTCAGTGGGCGTATTTTTTTTTGGGGGGGGGTATAAATTGTTTAATTTTGAAATTACTAGAGTACTAACCGAACATTTTGTACACAGGGATATCAAAAACCAGGTTTAATGTCAACGTTCCGCAAATTTTACAGTCGGTATAATAGTATTCTTTGCGATTACTCTGTATCACTAAGTGAAATCCTGAGTTGCCTTTTCGTTGCCGGTTGTTGAGATGTCTGTACCAATTGTGACGAGGAGTCACTCCTCACGTATTTCATTGACTGTGGACTCACGCCGGGTGTGACCGGTCGACAGGGGATGCTTACTCCTCTATGGCACCTGATCCACTTCTTGATTTCCAGAGGCCTGTGTTTGTCCATTTTTACCTATTTTTGTCTATGTCATGGACATTCTATTGATTTATACTTTCGTATCTGAGATCTTCTTTATATCTAGTAACATCAATCTGTCAATATATATAAATGCTTCCCAAATGTAGATCTGTGTTGTATTGAATTATACATAATATTTAAGACCCAACACTCCTAACAAATCTCTAACTTAGGACTACACAAATAATTATAAAACCATAATTATGCTATGTACTTGTTTTTATTAATTTTAATATAACCTTGGGCACAAAGCTGTTGTGACATACTATTCCTAAGGGGCATTATAATCACCTTTAGACACTCCAGTACTATATATGTATATAAGTTATAAGTTGTGAAACATCGTGTACGTCTGGTCAGTATTAGGTCGAGATCTACCGGGACTTATTGTAACTATGCATGGATATTAATGAATATATATATATATATATATATATACATATATATATATATATATATATATATATATATATATATATATATATATATATATATATATATATATATATATATATATATATATATATATATATATATATATATTAATGTGATTCATTATTTTAAAGCGTTTTACGCCATACTCAACTACTTTTCAGTTAATGACAGTGTTTTTAATGGTGGGAGACAGAACCTGTTTACAATGTAATCTGTAAAAGACGAAACAGATATTTCCCGCAACTTAGGTTCCAGCGGGGTTCGAACCTGTGCTGGCCAGAAGTGAAAAGCTCAAAGCGTGATGCCTTAGTCACTCATCCACGCAATCTGACTTCATAAATAATGAAGATACTACACAAATGACAATATTTTGGATGAATTATCAAACAAAATGGATATTATACTAAATACTACAAATCTTAACAGAACTTATATCTTATGATTCCATGAGTACTTACGATCTGTATTTTGTGTAAAAGTTTATTATCCAACTTGTACAGCCATTGTTGATGAAATTATAGTTATGTGTCGTAGTCCTCTCAAATATGTTTAAAAATGAATACAAAATTAGGTATTCAACTTCCTGGTTGGTATCACAAAATCATGAATACATTCATTCGTGTGTTTTACATTTAAATGTATTTAAATATTACATTCGAAGTTTAAGTTCTTCCAAGGGCATAATGGGCAAATAGACACACACAGCCATACTCACCAGTATATATATATATATATATATATATATATATATATATATATATATATATATATATATATATATATATATATATATATATATATATATATATATATATATATATATATATATATATATATATATATATTATATATATATATATATATATATATATTATACACACAGACTAATTTTCATATACATGTATATTAAGATTTCTTTGTATGCTGTCATTAGATATACGTTTATTCCACCCGAGGGGTCACTTAATTATGTAAAATCCGAGGCTTGCCGGATATTTTGTGACACTGAGGGTGGGGTAAATGTATAACTAAGGGTAACGTATGAAAATGTGTTTTTCTCTCTTTCATAAATGCAAGCTAATGTTATAATTGTTAATGTGAAAACGTCGCCATCTTGATAAAAATATATATCTTTTTTTATTTGGTCACGAGCCTGGAAACTCTTAACATTTTTGAAATCCATGACCTTGTTAATGGTAACGTCGTTCTTGCAACATAATTTGAATATGAACCCTTAATTCTATCTTTTCAAGTTGTAATGTATAGGTGCTTAATAGCAGCAGGGAAGCGAAATGTTTAGGTGAAACAGTGAAATGAAAACGTCATTACGCAACAGAAAATAGTGCAAAATAGTGCCAAGCATAATCTTTAATACTTTTTGAACCACATGCTAATATAAAATTTAGGATTAATGTAATTCAACAATCAAGTTTTTATAGATAAAACAAAATATGATTCATCAATACACGGGTAGAGTTGAGAGATTCAATTCGGTAAATGACATCACACCATACTTGTACAAGGAAAATATTGTCAGCTATTTGTTGTGAAAGTGAATTAAGTTTTCGAAAATGACGCGAGGTTTCTTTGTATTTGGGCCATTATTTGTGAGGTTGATGTAATTTGTACAATTGTTAAGGTATGCATTTTCCTGTTGTCGATTTTTATGCACTGGAATTCAGATATATGATAGTACAATTACATGCATCTCTTTCGAAGGTTGCCGATTAACCTTCTAGTACCAATGACGCGTTATAAGTATAACATTAGATCATATAGCCGCTTAGGCCTACCAATGACAGGACTTAGCAGTGTTTTAGCTTAGTAAGCCTAGGCCATTACTTTAAATGTAAATGCTAGATATATTCGGAACATTGTATCATTCACATTAACATAGTTATAAAGTGAAGTGAACGGGCCGAACTGTGTGCTCTGTCTGGATAACCCGACATTGAATTTAATACATTGTGATAGGCCTATAGGACCTATAGCCCTACCCAGTATCAAAGACAATGGGTAAAGCTAGAGTTTAGACTGATATATTACCTTATAACTGTTTAGTGTATGGTACAGGTAAATATTGACTGAATGTTACGACTATTATAGACTTTACATTATCGGGGAAGTTGTTGACCCTGTGCCATTTTTATCTAGCCAGCTTTACACACGGTTCATTTGCAGAGAAATAAATATTCATACGCATATTACGTTATATATGCAATACATATGTCACGTGTCATCCATATATATATTATTTGAAATCATTTTTGCAACTACTTTATTTCATAAACCATTTATTATTGATAATATTTAATTGTTTCATAAAAAATAACCATTTTATAAAGCAGATAAGACAAGTTCGTTTGTATCTTACATTTATTTAACGAATGAACGCTTGTCAGAGTATCACTGCCAATACGGATGGCGTTTGGGTCCCGAATAGATAAATTGGCGCCATAATATCTACATATTATTCTTATAATATTGACAAACAAATTAATGAGAATCAAATTCCCTGCCTTTAACGTGATCAGTTTCACTGTGGTGGAACAACTGACTTACATCGCCGTCAACGCCTTAATCGGGAAGCCGTTTGGAAGACATATTCTCTGTTTTATTATTCACTACAAAATAAAACAAGAGCATAAATGTAACTAGAGTCGTGCGTCCGTACACATGTTGACCTATTATACATCGTCTGTCGACCAATAAAGCAATCAATTGTTATAACCTTTATACAAATGACTAATTTTGAGATACATAGCGTTGATTTTTTTCAAACTGAGCTGTGGCCTTAAGTTGATTCCATGGTCTCGGACTTTTGTAGAAATGATATTCATAATATTTCCTAAAAATACTGAACACTATGCAATACATTTTAGATACTTTTTAGCTATTTTGACTTATTTTTTTTCAAATTGAACTCTGACCTCAATCCTTGATCCAATTACGTTTTAATTTTACACTAACATTCTTCAACGCAGTAGTCAACACTAACATATATATGAAAATCAATGTCTGTAGTTTGTTTAGCTAGTGTGAGGTGATATTTTAAATTTGAGTTGCAACCCTGACCTTGATCCTGAGTTCGAATGAACTTAAAAATAGTCTTTAAAACTGAAATGATATTCGAATCTTGAGCCTATTTTATCCGATGACATTTTAATTTCTATGTAAACATCAGAGTTTTTATGTGATAATCGGATTAAAACAAAATATCTATAACGTATGGTGTATTGTGTGACATCGGAGACATATAAAGAAAGGTGTGTATTTTACTGCCTCATTGATATAAAAGATATCACGTGTAACGTGTACATTTAAAGTCCCTCATCCGTTCCTTGCTTAATATTTGTTCTCCGTTGCAATACAATGCTCAATAGATATACATGGACAGGTAACATATACATGCATACCTACACACGCACAATAGTCGCATACATGCCCACGTCTACTTAGGATTAGAATGTAATATCCGAGGTAGAAATTCTCCCATTTATTCAGGACAGAACCGGCAGGCGATTAGTTTCTCCCACGAATACCAACTCATTGCAAAGCAAAATAATTGTTTTCTCTTCGTAACTAAAAAGGGACAACGTATTGACTGACAATGATGCAATGAACGCACATAATGATGATAAAGCCAAAGACATGGTATATCTCATATATAAATGCTATTTACAAGGATGTACTTCATTTTATAAAACTGAGTTGAGTTTTATTTATATGTACATGTTTGGCCTATCTGTTCCCTTATATATACGAAGCCGACTCCATTCAAGAGCTGCTTAATCAAAGGAAGATCTGTAATTTGTCGTGTTATCAATGGATAATAAAAAGTTCCATGCATAATTCAATGCAATACAATAACGAACTTAGAATTAAAGTTAAAACATAAACCAACAAACACGCTTCCATCTTGGATATTTTTCTTCCTATAGATATAGACGCGGAAGAAACAACTTGTCCATCATTAATTTTCCACATTTAGTAGTCATATCTCACAATCACCTAAATATGTCGTTTATATTTAACACATGCTCCATTATGCCAAGGTGTGTTCAACATATGAACGTTTCATATACAACGCTGACAAGTTATTGGCACAAGATATCGAAAGCCACGTTTAATGTGAAAGTTCTGCAAATGTTAGGGTCAGTATAATGACCTTGTTTTCGATTACTCTCTTTCACGAAATGAAATATCGAGTTCTGTGTTCAATGTCGGTTGTTGAGACGTCTGTACCAATTGTGACAAGAATTTTTTCCTCACATCTTTCATTGTATTTGACTGTCGACATACGGGGATGTAACTGTCGGCAGGGTAGGTTTACACCTCCATGGCATATGGTCACACCTCTGAATTTTCAAATTTATTGTTGATAAACGTGCGTTGCAGATTATTCGATAACCGTGTTTCAGTTACTATACATATCATTTGAATGATAAAGATATACTATATAATAGCGGGAAAGTAAACGTGTAGAGCGATGTAAAAACACAATTCCAAACCATAAAGCGAGAAAACGGTCAAAAAAATTTTGATTACGGAATTTTACAAATCTCGATTCATTGAAAATATCACAGCGTCGGTCAATTAATTGGTATTGCGGAGGAAAGACACAGTGGGTAAAGAAACAGTTTACAAAAATAATAGCGCGTGTGTCCAAGATGCGTCAAAGCAGTCATGGCACTGTCGCCCCATAAAGCGTATTAAATTCTCGAAGAATACCTCGACATTGTCTGACCCAACGCTGCCAACGTCATTGGCTGGTAAGCCAACGCAAGTAAAGGACATTTCAGCTCATCATATATGCTCAATTGGTAATAATAATGGGGGTAACCAGATACTCTATCGACATTTCAACTCTCCTGACCATTCCATCTTGTCTATGAGAGTGCGTATAATTGAAAAAATATACCACTGGACCAACAATCCCACCTTGAGTACCCCCTTCCGTAGACAACGTGAAGAATTTTGGATTAAACAGCTTGGCACTGCATATCCCTATGGATGTAATGACAATATACAAAGTGTGGACAATCTATCAAGCTCATTGTGTAAAGGCGTTAATGTAATGGATCTTTTTAATTCTAACGTAAGACGTAAACGAAGTCACGGACATCGTTCTTACAACCGACCATACATACATGATGTCACTTTTTCATCTCTTTTACCTTACGTTAACAAAAAATTGGGTCTTCATCACATTCGCAGCAGGCTTTATTCTGTTCCTTTTACAAATCTCAATAAATTTTTTGAAGATGCAAGAGTGAGCCCCTACACGGATTCTTCAACCCCAGAATACATACTGAACTCCATTATAATGGACATAGCTTATCACAGACTGTTTAAGCCTGCACGTGTTACAAACAATGACTGTGCTGAACAGAAACGTCTTTTCCTTAAACTTAAATTTACAAATAAAGGCATAGACGCTTTAAACATTAGCAATGTTCTAAATCACAAAAAGTTCAGTCCTGTATTCCACCATATTTTAAACTGAAGACCACGCCTTGCATTTCATATAGCTATACACCTAGCATCGCATCCAAGCTATTCAATTACAAGCGGGTTTTGCAGTGCCTAGACATCAACCATCTTCTACACAACACTGTCACATGTCCATGTGCTTCATCTCCTTTCAAATAGAATACTATCGGGCATGTCATTACCGGCGACGTTTCTATTGTTGGAAATGAAAGCCTCAAAAATCTTATTTTAAGGGGCCCTAAATACCGGGAGGCCCGTTCCTTTAATTGGCGTCAGAATTTCAGTTTAGTTATGGATTCTGTCGAAGATTATGCCAGACGATGGGCCAAACATGAAGACGTAGAACCAGACACTTTGTCTGAATGGCTGAAAGCCATACGATGGTTGACAAAATCTCGTATTGGAAAACTTAAAGGGACTATGAAAACACGTTATCCCTCTGTATTTAATGATGCAGAAGTAGTTACTGAACTGGATAGGTTGCATGACCAATATGTACTGGTACCAGCAGACAAAGCCTCAAATAATATAGTTTTTATTTGTAAGGCACATTACTATAATTGTTTATTAGAAGAACTTGGGTTTAATATGAATTCTGGTAATCCTACATATACACGTAGCTCACTTTCAAAGGACGAGATCCTTCAAAATCACGTATCCGTATTACGCTCATTTGATATACCTACAACGGATACCGATTTCGACCTGCCATATTTATATTGGATACCTAAACTTCATAAAACCCCATATAAGCAAAGATACATAGCAGGATCCAGCAAATGCTCTACCAAACCTTTATCTTTACTCCTTACCAAGATATTGACAGCCGTGAAGGAGAAACTTCAACAATACTGTACAGAAGCGGTGTAAATCAGATGTGGATATTTAAAAATTCTAAACAGCTTTTAGAAAATTTGAAGGCACACAATTTTTCTCAAATTCACAGCATCAAAACTTATGACTTCTCTACTCTTTACATTACTATTCCACATAAAAATTAAAAGAAAGACTTCTCAGCATCATAGACAACTGCTTTTTCACTAAAGGTGGTACCCGAAAATTTAAATATCCAGTGATTGGCTATCAGAATACCTATTTTGTCAAACACCACTCTAATTCTACACATAAATATACTGAAGTTGATATAAAAAACATGCTGGAATTTCTAATAGACAATATATCTGTAATGTTCGGAGACGTGGTCTTTCAACAAACTGTCAGCATTCCCATGGGAACCAATTGTGCTTATTTATTGGCCGACCTGTTCCTTTATTCATACGAAGCAGACTTCATTCAGAAACTGCTGAATCAAAAGAAGAAAAAGCTAGCGGTCTCTTTTAATTTGACATTTAGATATATCGACGACGTTTTGTCAATTAATAATGACAATTTTCATACATATGTCAATGCGATATATCCCAGCGAACTAGAAATTAAAGATACAAAATAATCAAGCACACAAGCTTCATACTTAGACATTTTACTTGATATAAACACAGACGGAAAATTAGCAACGAAGCTATACGATAAACGCAACGATTTCGGCTTTCCCATTGTAAATGTTCCACATTTAAATAGTAATATACCTCAGTCACCTGCATATGGAGTTTATATTTCACAAATGATCCGATATACAAAGGCGTGCACAACATATGGAGATTTCATATACAGAGGTAAATTACTCACTGACAAATTATTGACACAGGGATATCAAAAACCGCGTTTAATGTCAACGTTCCGCAAGTTTTACGGTCGGTATAATAGTCTTGTTTGCGAGTACTCTGTTTCACTAAGTGAAATGTTGAGTTGCCTTTTCGTTGGCGGTTGTTGAGACGTCTGTACCAATTGTGGCGAGGATACACTCCTCACGTGTTTTATTGGACTTGACTGTGGACTCACGGCGGGTGTGACCGGTCGACAGGGGATGCTTACTCTTCCATGGCACCTGATCCCACCTCCTGGTTTCCAGAGGTCCGTGTTTGTCCATTTTTTATCGGATTTGTATCTATGTCCTGGACATTCTATTGATTTACACTTTGGTATCTGATGTTTTTATATTGGTACACGATTGGATGAGATTGCAGGCAATGGCAACACTGCAATATTTTGCTGCCCTAGAAAACCCGTTAACACCTCGCTGACATGAGTCTTTGCTTCAGCGTGATGTGACGTTGCTATCTTTGCACAATTGGTATGACGTAAGTCTGGATAATTTCGTCATAGTTGCATATATCGTTCATAATGTCATCGACTACCTGTTTCCGTCTATAAACATAACCCGCACAGTCTCGGCAATTAATTAAAGCGCAATTGAATTGTGACTTAGATATGTCGTCCAAGTAATCGATTCCGTACACCTCTTGGCCTGATTACACTTAATCACCTACTCACTTACACTTTATGATCCGCGCTTTCAGAATTGTCGATTGGGAGCAATTGCGGGATGAACCATTTATTATCATATTGCCGTGACACTACGCGTGGACGACCTGCACGCATTCTGTCTCTGACATTACCGAACCGCTGAAATCTTCTATACAGATCATGACTAGTATTTATGTGGAAGCGAAATTGCAATGCAGAATGTTTGGACCATTCATATTGCGTAAAGACGCTCATTTTTATCAACTTTGTTCTACGGCGACTATCAACAAAAGACAACTGCTTTTCTTTTCTGAGGCTTTCCACAGAAAGACTCAACAGGAAAATGCAGAGCTACAAAACATAAGAATCGACCACTTTCCGAAAAGCGAAAACGGCATGTGCAAATGAAGCATTGTGATAGTGTAACGGTCTGTATACTGGTTACCAGTGCAAAACAACATTAGAATTAGTTAAGTTATATGCTTGAAACTATATATGTAGCTGCAAAGTATAAAACACATGATGGCATGTCTCTGCACATGATTTGCACATATATAAACACCGTTTACCATAAAACCCATGATTGCATGCTGAAATTAAATAATGCTAATTGATTATTATGTTCATCTTTTCAAGTTAATACATTTTCAAAACTGGGGAAGACACGGAATTTACCGAGTGACATCACATTTCGATGCCGCTGGACTTTGACTTTCATGGTCGCGTCAAACCTGTACTTCGCGTAATATTTTATCTCATATATTCCAAAGAGGCCATCTGGTGGTTAGAAAAATGCATGTATAAAATTGCAACAACCTTGCCAAACGTAGTTCGTAATATCAGTTATTGTTTGTCCGCGATTATTTTGAGTATTGCAAATTGACTTTCGGCCATTTGTTGACGGCGATTACCGAGTGTTCAATAACCACGTGCTACTTGCTGTCAATATACATTGTATTATTTTTACATTTTGTGTTTATCTTCGACAACATCATCATTTCATACTTAAATCAGGTAAAACGCAGGTCTGAAATTGTCAACGTGTGGGTGTCCCGGGTGATTTCGTCCCATTTTAACTCGTCCCATCGCATTCTTGGTGTTATCATTCTTGACACATATAATTATAACTACTACAACCAGCTACAAAACAAGAACGATCTCAACAGAAAATCATTATATAAGATGTGTTTTTACCACACATCTTATATAACGATTGCATATTTACTTACTTTCATTACAATAAACCCCTTTTCATCCGGGTGAGCAATGTACTGGACAGCTGCCATTGATATGGTCAAATGTAACCGCCTTGCAATTTCCACAGACACTGGAACAGTTTGAACCAAATGTCCCTGCTTTGCACTCTGAATTAAGTCAATTAGTAAAATGCGAATGTTAATTTGTCACCCCAAAATTCACATCTGAGCTATCCATTCCAGAGAATCGTTAAGGTAACTGTGAGAATTCAGGTGTGCATGGTTAAGAATGAAAATCATAGTGTTTTACATGACGTATGAATTTCTTCACTGCAATTATCACTGCAGCTCTAACTGCAGTTTTCCCCATATTTTTGCCTGTGAACAAGCTGGGAACGATGGTGATAAATGTATTCACATATTGATATCCTTTGCTGTTTCGTATTACACGTAACACTTTGACTCATGTAGGTATCTTCTGTAGAATTACCAATTAAATTATTCAAGTACAATATGTTTCACATATTTACATAATTACAGTATTTAGTAACGGAAGTGTAGTTAAGATACTCGTATGTAGATACGAATCAAATTTAAAACAGTCTGGACCATGACTTCTTTGTTGCAAATATGAATGTTATGATATTATATAAATGTCATGATGATGATGATGATGATGATGATGATGATGATGATGATCAGTATCACACGTTTATATGATTGAGGAACTGCTATCTATGTCAAAATGGATATGATGTTGTGGTTGAGATATACTGGGTACTTACTTTCATGGCAGTACTTCCCTGTCCACCCTGGTGTAAACCATTAGCACAAATTCCAGTCGTATGGTCACAAGGACTATCTATACACTCTCCACATTTATATGAGCAGTTAAAACCATAAGTGTTAGCATTGCAAACTGAAATTATATCAAGTTACATAATTATGAAGATAACTTGTACACATTTCTGCTAAAATGATATTTTTGTAATACTTATCAATTTGTTTGCTGACACGTTACATAAATGTTGTAATTTATCGTCGACATTTTCATCATTCGTTTTCCAAACCAAATACTTATAGTTACCTACTGACAGTACAGTGAAATAATCGGTGACCCGCCATCACACCCTCCGTGACCTCTATTACAGTGGACACCATACAGACACTTACCAATACAATGTTACTGCATGATTCACCTGCGACTCTACTTACTTTCATTACAGTAAAGCCCTCGGTAACCAGGAGCACACCCGCCATCACACCCTCCGTGAGCTTTGTTACAGTGATCACCATACAGACAGTTACCACTGCAGTTGTTACTACAAGATTCGCCGTATGTACCGTCTTCACAGCCTAAGGATAATGTGATATATTACTTTAATACTTTTTTCCAGTTAATTGATTACACAAAAGAAGTTATTTTGAACAACATCGCAAAAAACATATACTGTGAATTCAGTACAGTAAAACAATAAGTTACAATGATTTCATACAGTAACGTTATTGGATTAATTGCATACGGGTGTAAAATTTCAGTTCAATCAATTTCCAAATCTAAAACATGCACTTTACAAAGTTCAATTTTGAGTATTTAGATTCAACCACATATACGATTTTATATCGAATAAAACAAAAATGTTTACTATTTGTCATACCTCTATGATCTGTTACCTCATAAATCATGATGGTGTATTATCAGAACCAGAACAAATTATAAAAGTACAAAATACACATCTTACACGTACTTTGAACCCGAACTTCACAAAGTTCTAGTTTTACACAGAATTGTTTTTGAGAATCTCTCGAAGCACAAGTACTATTCCTTTGCTTATACACAGTAACATAACGTCCAGTAACGTTACAGGGAACGTATGGTATCCATTGTTGTGTAGGTAACATCGTGTTCCTATCCACCAGTTTAATTTATCAGCGACGTATATAGCGAAACCAGATAACCAATATGTCATTGATGCTGCAGCTGAAATGTTAAAATACAGAAAATGTGCAGTTTTACTTGCTACTATCTATATATGAGTGTTTAATGTATCAGCTACATACAGAAGACAACCGGATAACTAGTGTATAAGTGATCCTGCTGCTGAAACAGTGTCTGTATATCTTAAAACAATAAAGAATATTACTGTAGGGACAATTACATAATTGAAACATATGTGATAAAATATATTACCATAGTTTCAAATATATTATCACACTAGTTCTTTGGATGGTTTAAGTTCTGTTTGATCTTAGTTGTGTCGTAATGTAACAAATAAGACAAAAACAACAATTATATACAGTTAATATAGTTAATTAACCTTTGTGCATCTCATAATATAAAAAAGCATACAACAACAACAACAACATCATTATGCCTAAGTATAAGATATATAACACTATACAGATATTTATATCCCGGTTAAATCATACCACCAACTCAATGTATACATATGTTATAGTACAGCCTAGTACAGGCCCGGGAAAAGGGACTTAAGTAAAATTCAACACCCTTTTTATATAGATATCCATTATATACTGTGCCGAACTTTTAGTTCAAGTTGCCTTGATATAGTTAATTATATATATATATATATATATATATATATATATATATATATATATATATATATATTATATATATATATATATATATATATATATATATATATATATATATAGTAAAAATGAAGAATTATCAATGGATAATCGATACTCAAAGATTACGACATATTATATAGATATATATATATATATAAATATATATATATATATATATATATATATATATATATATATATATATATATATATATATATATATATATATATATATATATATATATATATATATAGATGTATGTCTGTGTGTGTCTGTCTCTATGTGTGTCTGTGTATGTGCGTGTGTGTCTGTGTGTGTGTGTGTGTCTGTGTGTCTGGTTGTCTGTGTGTGTGATGTGATAGGTATTAGATGATATACAAATTTATTCAAATACCTATATAAGAGAAAACATGAGAACTTTTAATTCGGTTGAGTGATGAAAAAGTTACCTGCAACAGAAACATAATAAAAATGTGTGCCTAAAACGGTACAATGTATGCTTCGTTTGCGTATTATAGAGTAACATTACAAATCTAATGTATTTCATTCCCCATGTTGAAAATTAATTACATATTTATGACCTGATGTCAAAGCCATGGCACACCCAATATGAACAGAAATATATGTGCTATAAATGGGTTTATACTGATACATTTATGTAAGTATGTTTACCCGCCAAATAAAAATCCAACTAAGTCAATCGTGACCTTGATATCGTGACAAGCCAAGTTAACGATAATGACAAGGCATCTAATTAATACAATCAAGTCGGAATACTCACGATCATCACTCTCTTTACGGTAATATATCTTGACACTATTCAAAACGTAGATATCACCAAGATCAACATGCCACCACGCTTGTTTGTGAAAATTATCTAAGGGTTACGGCACAAGAGCCTTGTGCTACTTTCTGTCTAACATCACCGTCAAGAGCTTCAACCGCGAGCCACTTGTCAGTGTATTGACTGGAGGACATGTCTGCTGTCTTGTTGACAGACAAGTTAACTGTATTAGAGAACATTTCGTTTGTCTTTCAGTGATAGTTACTTGTCAGAGGTAAACAAGGAGTAAACAGCTGTACTAATGTTACGAATTTATGTCAACCAAATTATATATCACAATCCAGAAACAGGATTTTTAATAGCTAGTCTTAAAAAAATCATTCCCATTTTGTTCAGAATGTCTTCTACAATGTACCAATGTACAGTATACTCAATAATTCTATTTAACAAATTTAAAGCTAGTACTTACCAAAGGAAAATACACATTGTAGTAATTGAAGTAGAACAAATGTACTTGGGGTCGTGAATGTTCCAAGTTCCATGACGAGTAAACATGGTAGGCCCTTCAACAAAACCAAACGCGTCACTGTCAACGCACATATAATATAAAATAACAATAACTGTGTAGTTAATATCTATTAAAGAAAAGCTGTTTATCGCTTATGAACTTTCTTTATAGACGTGGACAAATTCAAAATAGACAACGGTTGTATATGGATGATAGCTCAGTTTATTTTGTAATCATCTATTTGAAGCTGCCCTTATACCATTATGATTGTGTATATGATCGCCAGCATATTACAAGGTTATCATACAATGCAGAAGAAACAACTAGTCAGTTTAAGGAAGTAAAAACAACATGACGAGTTTAGCTTACAAACTAAAGAACGAACTATTTGAAAGTGACAATTATATCAGTATAGTACAATCCATAAAATCTGAATCCTTTCTTGACCAGGAGGAGTTTAAAGCATAAAATTAAAATTACTGACTAGATAAATTTGTCCAACTTGTTATCATATACAAGGGAACATCTAGTGAGGGATACAACGTTTTTCTCGTGTAACTCGCCATTACCGATAATTCAGTAAAATTATGCGTATGACAGTCAGTAGGTTACTACACACCCAAATCTTATATGAATCGGACAATAATCATAAAAGTAGTATAAACAATATGCTACTATAGTGTGATCATATATTATTTAATCCAATGTTTACCTCGATTTTAATTCATTTTACTTCCTTAGTAATATAAAGGGAAACATTTTGTCACTGTGTGTATTCTCCGGGCGAATGTAAATAGCTATCCTGTGTAATGTTGAAGTTAAATGTTTGTGCCACATATCTAATAACTTCAGTTTATATAAATGTTTCCCAAATGTGAATAAGGGTAGTATTGAATTATACATAGAATTGCATATCCAAACAGGTAACATATTATTAAATATTGTAAACATAATACCAAAGTTATTATGCTCAACTGACACACACACACACACACACACACACACACACACACACACACACACACACATGAACGCACGTACGCACGCACGCTCACACACACACTGTGTACTCTGTGTTTCTACGGCCCACATAATTTCTTACGCCTGGTCTGTAATATCACGAGCACTACGAGACCTGTTGTTTCTGTCCACAGGTATTTGCGTGTTTACTTTTCTTAAAACAAGAAGCTGAAGTGCAACTAAAAAATCGAGTTCGATTAATACTCCATGTCAGAAGACTTACAAAAACTTATCGGAGACGCCATAGTTCAATGTGTTGCGCTCACGGAGACCCCTCAGTATAGATAAACAGGGAAGTGCACAAACAACAATATTGTGTACTGATTGTTGAACTGAATGTAATCCACAGAATTGTTTACACTTAAGGTACATTATAGTACATAATACACATTTAAATAGAAAGGTATGTTTTGATATGAGTTTGCGAGTACTTACGATCTGTAGATTGTGTTAAAGTTCAACAACCATCTTCTAAACCCATGGTCGATTATTATGGTTTTGTGCCGTAGTCTTCTAAAGCATGTTCAGGAATGCATATAAAAAATACAAGGTAGTTGACTTCCGTGTTGATATCACAACAACAAGAAACAATTCATGAATCGGCGTAATTTACGTTTAAATCGATTTAAAAATTACATTCAGGTTTAAGTATTCTATAGATAGTTCATAATGGACCAAAACACACATGCTCCAACACACAGCCATACTCACCTGTATGTGTATATAAACACGTACTCATTGGTATATATGAATGTAAAAAAAAAACCTTAGATCCTGTGCATCAGTGCACATAACACATTACATAACCATCAAATCTATGACGATATATTATACCATAAGCTTGTAATTCTAATATTTTTTGGTCTCTATATAGTTGACATTAGTATGAAATTTGTAATCATTTGTAACTAGAGATTCTGGTAAACCTGTATTATTTAAATTTCATAATCTGACTATCATTGTGTTTTGAGAAACGTTAACTATATTCATGTATTATCTCATGTCAACTGAGCATGAATATAAATATATGTTTATAATTTAACATATAAGACTTATATATAATGTCATAGTCTATATTAAGTCAACAAAAATGCATTAGACAGACAGTAACATATAATTTCTGTGGATAAGAATGATGGTAGGTGCTTAGCAATCACATATATTTCATATATCCATAATTTCAATGAATATTAAGAAGTATCCAATCGTAATGTAGACAAAATACATTAAATACTATGATATATTTGTTTGTTTGTTTATTTTTGTTTAACGTCCCACTCAAGAATATTATGGAGACGTCACCAAATGCCGGTTAAGGGCTTCAAATGATGGTCTTTGGTCGGCATTTACGGTCATTGCGCAGGGGGGGGGGGGGGGGTTCTTTAACATGCCGACACCTACAGTCACACGGGACATCGCGTTTTACTGTCTCATTAAAATATGTTTAGCAAAAAAAAGAAGAATTATAAATGGATAATCGATACTCAAAGACTATCAGATTACGATACATTATATATAAATGAAAATTACGATTCCCAAGCGGGATGGGACCAGGTGTCAAGAACGTAACCCTCTGTCTACATACCATGGCCATCGCAAATGTTACATGGAACCTATCGGATCCGTTGAAAATGTCAAGCTTGATGGAAGTAGCATGACAGTTTAATACCTCATAGGCGAAAGTGAGTCATTGGTTAAGATCGCGGTCAAGAACAATATTTGATATTTGTTACGTTTTAGTAGTGCGACTTCCATTTGTTTAGTTATATGCATTTTAATATGCCGTACGCCGAGCCGTTTTTCGATAATTTATCAACACCGCCAACATTATATTCACGTTATATCCATGGAAAACATTCCAGATGCACTGAAAGTAATCGCTGTGTTCTATTTTGTATGTTGACAATATAGATCAAAGAACAACAACAAAGGACATCTGTTATTCATTTCTTTTAATTCGATAGTTATATATTTCAATATACATACTTATAACTAAATGAGCGATGACAATATTAATTTCCATCGTAAATAACAATATAACTGACGAAGTCCTCATTGATGGCTGCGCCAAGAGCTGGATATTTACATAACTACATGTAAATTTGTATTGCCTCTTTTACAACTCCAGTATAACAAGTTTTATAAATGAAATAAACCTAAATTCGATTTTGATATAGATAAAAATAAATAAACAACTACGAAGACGATATCAAAAGCGATGTTCGGTATCATTGCATAGTATCTGTATTAAGACAACTTGAATTTGTAACTACCCCAAACCCATGCTCGTCTTAGCTAGAAGAGAAATGTTTATATTTTCTTATCTCTTTCAATGGCTTGAAATACATGTGCTATTAATGTAAAAAAAAATATTCCAGTCTTCTCCATTGCCATTCAGGGTATTTCACAGCATGTTATGTGGTGATGTACTGACCACTTCCTGTAGGTGATATATGGTGTCACAATCTGTGTGATGAAACAGTATTGTATTAAGAACAAGCATATATCAATCAATCATCGGACTTGTCCTGATATCATCATATGTGTATCGTCTATGTAATAAGATGCTACGGTCATAGTATGATGCGCCTTATAAAATATCCACAAATAACTGTTGTATCTACCACATTTAAGGGACGGACGACCATGATTCTGAGGTGGGGGTGCTGGCATATTTGGTAATAAATATTCTGGACAGAAAAATAAATAACATGTCGTCTACTAGCAAAAAGATTAATCTGACCTCGTCTTAAATAATCAGATACTGGCGTACACTCTGCATACGTTTCGCCGGCCCTGTACACTAGAACAGGTACTTTTTTCAAAGAAATAAGATATAAATCATCTACACCAAAGAGAAAATGATTATTATAAATGAGATAGGTTACTGTTTTAATCTTGTTAACTCCCTTGTAGGTTTTCTTTGACGAAACAGTTATTTTGTGTTCAATTAAACTGTTGTCCTGTGGGTTGTGCAATGACGAGTTTTGTACACAAACATGTGTCTGAATGTGATAAAAGTGCCTGACTTTCGACGTCACAGTCATCGGCTTTCTCTACATCATGATGAAATGTCAATAATTTGTCAGACTTCGGTTCATAAATTTATATATATATATATATTATATATATATATATATATATATATATATATATATATATATATATATATATATATATATATATATATATATATATATATATATATACTTAAGACATCTTTATAATGATGGTTCAGTTCTGATATATTTCGAATTCTAGTAAGAATACAAAAATAAACTTTCATAAAAGAGGCCAAAACAAATGCTCAAGACGATATTTTCTGTCAATAAGACTTCATCTGTTGAGCTCATATTTAATATAGATCATCAATTAGATTTATACATTTAGGAGAAGTACCGACTGTTGGTAAAATGGCCAACTTTATCTTGTTACTACAAGAATTTACCTTTGCTTTACTTGTCGTAATAATATAGGTACAATTTATCCAGCACATTTTTATTATGTGTTCTGCATTTTGATACTCAAATCATATATTAGGTACAATCATATCTCCGTATCACTTTGACAAAACAATTTCTTGAGTATGTAGCTGCAAAAGATATATTGTTTAAAAAATAACATAAATAAATAATCTATCTTTATATCATTGACTATTACTATTTTTGGTACTTTGGTTTTCATATAGCTGACATTGGTATGAAATAACTAATTTGTTATCAACACATTAGTAATTATATACAGTTAATTTATAGGTAAAGTTTTTTTTTTCAACTTTATCAACTGATTATTATTTCGTCCTTAGAAACAGTTGGAATATGCTTACACATTTAACAAGTACTCATATTTTATTTCATGTCAACTGATCACAAGTAGACGAAGCATTTATAGTTTAAAGTATTGAACAAATACACAGCCCAATTAAAATGTGTGTATCAACCCATTTTGACATAACAAAACAGGCATGAAATGTATGTGTTAAATTTCCTGTTCCGTTTCTCCTTTAAATTTCATAACAATGTTTATTTCATTACATTTGTAACCGTAATATCTTGTTTTACCTGAATACTCCGTATATAAACATGTTATTTACAAAAACACTTTAGGTATTCAGGTATTATTTATTAGGTATATAGGTATTCAGGTATTATTTATATATCTGCTTCGTTATAGTTCATAAATTTAAGAAGAACATCAAACAAGTTGTGTATTGGTATAAGTAACTGCTCTGTTCCCTTTAAGTGTTTCGTACACATTTGTGTCAACATTTGTCGACATAAGATCCTCGTACATCACTCTGTTCCTAACTTCTGTGACAATTTCTTTGTTCATGTCGGTCCCTGTATCCTGGGTGTTGATATCAACGTTTGACATTTGCACGTGCTGTTGTTCCATTTGGTTTGTGTCCGTATCGTTATGATTCTTCCTGTTTATAGGTGACTGACTCCGCATTCGAAGACACGTAAGTAATAGAGCTAAACTGAGAGCTGTAATGGTTATCCCACTGGTCACACTGATGCCAACGATAACGCCAACGTTATCATCTTCTGGTGTCTGTTTGTCTAAAACAAATATCCCGAATCCAGCATTACATTGTATTATAATGAAATCCTTTTATACATTTTCAACAATAAGCTAAGTATATAGTGTAAAAGTTGAACCAAAGAGAACCATTGTTTTAGAAATGCTTAAAGATGTATGACAGCTACGCAACCGAGGTATAAAGATTAATGTTAACGTTTAAACAATCGGGGATACTTGTTTATGAATGACTTGCAGGTATTGACGATAAGGAATAACAAACAGAGATAGTGCAACAGACTGCGCATTCGACATGGATAGCAAGCACAGAGTAAGCTCAACGACATTGTTTACCATAAACAAGACACCTTCCTGTGACGTGATGACATGTTTCTGTACATGATGTGCACGTGCGTGAACACTGATGTCCATAAAATCCATCACTGCATGCTGAAATTCAAATCACTACATGTTTAATTTCTTCAGGTTCTAATAATATGCAAATGAAATTATACAAAGACATTGTTTCTATGAGGTGTTCACGACCTCCCCATGCTGTTTGTTAAACCATTATATAAGTCGCCATTTTGCACTTCTCTATGTTCAAGTTAGATTTTAAAGCATATGGACTATTTATTTTCCAGTTTCAACTGCTAGTACTTAATGTTTGCAGTTTTAAGATACATGTTCAGATCAAATTTACGATATTGTAATAGTATCGGTAAATATTTCAGTAATTATAACTCCGTGTTGGATAACCTAACTTACTTTCATTACAATAAATCCCTTTCCATCCAGTTGAACAACCTGTAAGACAGGTACCATTGATATAGCTACAGGTACTGCTGATACAATTGCCACAGACTTTGGAACAGTTTGAACCGAAAGTTCCTTGTATACATTCTATTTGTTGATAAAGAAACAAAACAATAATACCATGTGTTTACTGTTAACATCCCCATATATTACGGTAGGTATAATGATTTGTTTACAATTACAATGTTTCACTAAATGAAATTATGAGTTGATGTTCGATAATAATCGTTGAGTTACCGCTATCGATTGTTGGTTTATCCCAAAGTTATTTCAGTTAAATTTAACTGTAGACTTGCAGTGGTAGAGATCGGTAAACAGGAGTTCTCTCTGCTCTATGACACCTGACCACATCTCTGTACTGTCAGAACTACAGAATCGCCAAATGTTCACACGATTTGTATATTGTCTCCTGACTCCCCCCCCCCATGGTTAACACTGTAGTGTCAGTGATATTTATATGTAATAGAAGAAATGTCAAATTGAAAAATTGAATTTTAAGAAAATACTGTCTAATAACATGCCCATTCACAGATTTCAGATCAAATATTTATACCTCCATTGCTGTTTGCTTCACATAATTAAGTGACAAGTCGAACAAAATGCCATACAATTTAAGATATACAACAAATATAATAATTATATTATTACCGATATATTTTGTTTATATATTTCATACGAAACTATCAAACGATCTAAGGTGTTATTATCTTTATACAATAACCATGCGCATACGGTCAGGATACATCTTAAAACAATGCAATAAATATCATAAACATAGTAAATGAGTGACATAATGAAGAAGATTTAAAGAAATTATGAAAAAACCTCTCTAAATGAATTTCGATATGGCAATTATGAAAAAAACCTACTATCATTACATAAACGTCCTGTCCAACCCTCGGAACATACGTCACAGTATCCGTCAGTGTTTCTGCAATTCGAAATGTCTCTACAGTTTTCGCTGCATGTGGCATTGCACTTGACACCAAATTTACCATGTGGGCAAACTGAAAATAGCGTAACAGAAACAGTGTGTAAGCATACACATGGCGCACATTCACAAATTTGTAATCGTTCTCACGCAAATATAAATATCAAAGCATGATCAGAAAATCGTTTTTACATATCGATGAATTTGCTGAGAATCACTTTTTATCTGAATCCGATGAATATCGCTATATGTCTTTCGTATTCGATTAATAAGTATGCACTTGGAAGGCATCTAAATAACACTCGAACTGGAAAAAATAGAATAATTAGATACAAGAGTGAAACAAACTTGTCTACTTTTTGAAATATCGTTACTCCACTCACGGTAGTAGTGCAGCGTGAAATTTGCTCTACCTTGCATCATTACCATACAGGTTTTTATGTCTCCAAATCTGTAATACATTCAATACGATTATGCTTTCTTAAAAACTGAAATACCTAGAGCATGAGGAGCTTCGTCACAGTAAAATCCTCGATAACCCGGGGCACATCTTTCATCACACCCTCCCTGAGCTTTGTTACAGTGGACATCATGCATACAGTTACTTCTACAATTGCTATTACAAAGGAGTAGGTTCACTTTTGACCAAAATCGGCCCTGTTCCAGATTTTAACAAAATTTGCAAATATTGTCAGATTTAGTATAGAGAACTTAAAATATCTAACTTAATTTCGTTTTTAATAAGGGGAAAGGATTTTGGGGCTAAAAACAGTAAAAATAGAAGAAAATCACTGATTTTGAGAAATATATTTATATGGCTTAAAATTTTAACATTTTTAACACCCTGAACAATAAAATCTGTTAGTGTATTGACATTTTATGAAATTCATTATAAATATTCATTTTAATAATATTTGATATTCCCTTTTTTGGGGTAAAAACAGCAAAAATTCGATAAAAATCACTGATTTTTGGAAATGATTTATTATTCATTAAAATTATATTCTTATATCATTTGAAACAACTCATTACATTGATATATCACAAAATAATGTATTTTATAATAAAATTTTATGTTTAGTACTTTTCATATATATCCTTTTAAGGTGAAAAGTGCAAAAATGTTTTAAATACTATTGCTTTTGAGAATATCTATCTATCTATCTCCTCTCTCTCTCTCTCTCTCTCTCTTTCTCTCTATCTATCTATCTATCTATATATATATATAATATATATATATGTATATATATATATATATATATATATATATATATATATATATGTGTGTGTGTGTGTGTGTGTATGTATATATATATATATTAAAGTATGACATGCATGTTAGTGCATTAACATGTTATGGAATTCATAGTAGATGTTCATTTTCATAATATTTGGTCAAATATTCACTTTTGGAGGTAAAAATTGTCAAAAATTGATAAAAATCACTGGGTTTTGGAAATAATTTATCATTTGTTTCGAATAATATTCATATATAATTTGAAACAATTAATTATGTTGGAATATTGGTATATAATTGATTTTATAATAAAACTCACTGTTAAGCATTTATCATATGCACCTTTTTAGGTGAAAAGTGCAAAGATGTTATAAAAAATATTCATTTTTTAAAAAAGATTTATGACTTTTTATTTGTTAATTTATTGGAATTTAACATAGACATTTGTTGTATCAATTACCATTTGTCCAATTCATAAAAAGATCATCTTTAGAATATTCAAGATTAGATTTTGGGGTAAAAATCATTAAAAGGGATCACGTTTTGGATCTTTTTTTTTTTCAAATCTCATTAAGTCATCAGCTCAAACATAAAAAATTGTTTATTGTATTGGTATGCTTTGGATTCTATTTTAAAACAATTTATATGGTATATTTGATATCCACTTTTTACAGTACAAAATGCAAAAATAATAAAAATCATAGATTGCTTTAAATTATTTACATATTAGCTTTTCATTTGCTATTTAAAAACATTTAATATATGAACATTTATTAGAATATTGAGTTTTTATACAATTCACAATTATTACTTTTGTATTTGTCTGAACATTTGGTATCCTCTTTCTTTGTTAAAAATGAAAATACAAATATTATTTCTTTCTCAATATCATTTCATAGCCAAACTTCAAAAAATATATTTCATTTTTTACAAACCAAATAATTTTTAATGCAGGATAATGTTCTAGAATTTAAGAAATCTTTTATCATATTTTCATTTCAAAAATTGGTTTTCAATTCCAGTTTTCATTTATAATAGCACCATAAAATGTTTACAAAGTTATGGTATAATCATATAAATTCATTAATTTTCAAATAACTTGTGACAAAACATGTAACAATATCCAAAATTTGTTTAATATTTCAGTTTCAGTTAAAGATTCAAGAGTGATAGTCATTCCACTCTAATTTTGAATATTTTATAATGTTATACAGAATATATCACTTAGTCAGTACTTTTTACATATACATGTATTCCCATTAGTGTAGGGTAAAAAACCCTCAGTTACATACAATTCATTTGATCCAAAGAATCAATGCATTGCAATGAAATATGTTTTAGTTTCTGAATTATATTCAATTCATTATAATTCATTATGTTGATAGTAAAATCTCAGTTTGGCTAGCATCACATGAAATAAATGATATTCACGTAATTATTAAATACATGTACATGAAAAAGCTAGCACAATTCTGAATTGCACCAATATAAGTTTCAAAACACTGTACAGAATTTTGATATCTAGATTTGCATGCCTAGCATAGTACATGTATCCTTAACAGATACCAACACTATTCCTCAGTTACACTTTCCTCACTGTCTGAGACATCAATCGTTTCAGGAACAGAGGATGCGTCTTCAATATACAAAGCCCATTGTTTCACTCCATATGAATCTCTGTTAGAATGTCTGGCATTGCCTAAATACCAAAGCACAGAACAAATGTGGCTACACACCCCAACCACCCGAGTGCCAATTTTGCATTGGCAGTACCATCCAACAATACTGCCCTCCTCATATTTAATCCACAGCATATACCATTTGGATGATGTATGACGACTCTGTATTTTACACTTGATAATGTTGGTTTCAGACTGACTAACATCAATTTCATAATTGTAATCACCATCAAGATGTTCTTGGGTATAACATGAACTTAGTTTAAGTTGGTACACTCCACATGTTATATCTCTCAGCTGTTCTTCACTTAGTACTGGGAAATCAGAAGCAATGTTGTTACTGTCAATACTTTTCCATAAAGACTTTCGAGTTGCCCAGCGTTTTTCCTCGACCTCTTGCTGTAACAAATTCACTTGTTTTGACAAATATCTCATTTTTGATGCTAATGAAGTATCTTCATCTACTTTACCAGAACTAAGTGGAGGGAAAAATTTGTTAGAGATGGCACAAACTATTTTGATATATTCACCGATATGAGGTATTTGGTTGGTCGGAAGCACATGGTCAAGGTATTTCCAATGCTTAATTCTGGCATTAGCCGATTCAACCACCCATCTCACCTGAAATTAAAACATTGATAAAAATGATGCATCATGGAAATTATGCTTGATTTTTGCATACATATGAGATGTTTTGATTGGCCAGTATATGATAGTAAGACTGCATTTTCATTTTGATAAAAAAGATATTTGGAGCTGTTTCCTTTCATAATACTATAACGGTGCATGAAAAATACCAAAACATAAAAATTCGATTGGTGTTTTTCTTCAGTCAATGTACTGGTAAATTAAATTATTGTAGTTGGCAAAAAAAGATTTGAAAAACATATGATACGCACATTACGCTTCAGATATTTTAGGCTGGATGTAACCTGAATTTCCAAAATTTGAATGTAAGAATACATTAAATTTATTATCATTATCTTAAATGGGATTAAAAACTACTATTACCTTTGTGACCAATCGACTTGTGTTAGCCTCCTCACTTGTTAACTGTTTTGTTCCTTTTGTAAGAAAAGAAGGGATTTGAGCCTGTATTCCAATATCCTCTAACAGCTGTAAGGAGTCACGGAATCCTCTGTCCACAACAAATATGTCATCCTCCTCAATCCAATCCTTGATTTCTTCAATGTTGTTCTGAAGCATGTGATTAAGGATGGATGAGTCATTATTTTTATTATCTGCAAGATATGGTCCCATTACAGACACAAAATATCCGGTGGTTGAAACAATAACCATAGGTTTTACAAGTGGCCTTCCCTTGTGTAGACTGTATGAGCGTCTTTGAAAATGGAAATTGTTACTTTTTTGTATGTATATGTAAGTGCCATCTAAAATGAGTATGACCTGCCTTTTAGTTAATGATCCAAAAAGAAATTGTGCTAAAGGTCTGGTATGTTTGTCAATGACATCTTCTCTTGTCAAATGTTGGAAGCCAACGTATGATGGTACGAATGATGACAATAGTGCTTGTCGAATAGATGCTATGGCTCGTCTAATACTGGATTTAGAAACATTAAATATTGTTGATAGCAGTTTGTTAGACAATCCTGATCGCATCTTAGAAAGGAAAATGGCAGTTGATGTTCTGCTACTACGAACTGGAGTGTTATTTATTTTATTCTGAATCGTATTAAATAAATCATCAAACTGACATTTACTGAGTCCAGTAAGGTTGACATAGTCATAATCATTAAGACTGTCTTCATCATCAAAATTTATCCTTGTTTGCTCTCCTCTTTGAATTACTTCTCTCATGGTTTTAACCAAATTTAATATGGTTGTTTTGTTTACATAAATGTTATCTGTTGTTGCCATCGTAGATCTTGCATCATCACAAAACTTTCCATTTTGTATGTGCGAAGCACAGCATCTGTTTCCAGTAGGAATTAGAATGTTATGGCTTATAAAAAGTGAAAATCTTGTATGAGAATTTACACAAACAAGTCTAGGCCCTGGTTTCTTGCATACGAAACAATATGCATGGCTTTTTGATGTACTTGGTATGCTAAAATTCAAAATTGGGGGACTTGCACCGTTGAAAGCATTCGCAGGTTGTATATTTGGCTTTTCTGTATCTGGAATACTGTCATTATAGTACCTTTTTATACACTTGCCACAAAGTACATCTGTATCATGGGCTTCTATGAAAAATTTCCGCCTCAAAAACTTTCTGTAGTTTTTGTTTAAATATCTTCTCTCTCTGGGTTTTGTCCTTTTATTGCAAAGTACACAATTGTGATACTTTGGCATCCTGTAAATAATATAAAATAATTATTTACTTTTAATTATCTTCCCTAATTAAGTGATATAGCTATAGGCTAATTTTACAATGTAAAAAAATCATTTAAAAAAAAAAAAAAAAGTGTCCATATTGGGTCGCGAACTCTCGACCCTACAGTCCAAAATGCAGCACACTTATCCACTACGCCATTGTGACTCATACTGATAAAATGAAAATTAGATTATATTTATATATCATAAGATTTATTTGGCAATACCCTAATGGCCTTCAGATCGAATAACAGGAAATGTTATTTCATTTTATTACTTTAATAAAATACTTCTTTAATTAAAATTAATAATCTTAATAAACACATTTTAATAAAGATTAAATATATATTTGATGTCGGAATGGACTTTCTCTTGTTCTAGATCTAGATGATTTTACCGTAACATTTGCAGACGACCATGCTAAACTGGCGGTCGTCTAGATCTAAATATTTACTGTTTTATATAATTCTTTATACCAAAAAAATGTATCTAATAAATTAAATGTGATGATTATTTATATCAACACTTAAAAGATTTAATAGATCTATTATTAGACATCTGTTATATTTATGTCAATGTCTAGCCTGTTTACATTTCTGCATCAGCTGATCAAGCGGCAACAACCGTAAAACCAAACAGTAGATCTATGCATTATAATTCCAGCAGATGCCAAGATGCAAATTTCATTGAATATCGTAATCAGAATTTCTTTTGATGTGTAATATTTGAATATAATTTCGATATACTAAAACCCTATACAATTTACAACGAGTACAATCAGAGAAAGTCCATAGTTGGGCCTGGGGCTTTAGCAAGACAAAATACTGCGATAAGCTGTGTTTAGAAAATTAATATATACACCAAATTTGAGTTTTTTTGTGTACAGTTAATTGGAAGATTATGGATATATAACTTACCTTATGGTAGTTAAATGATAATCACTTAATCAACGTTGTTTTCATCCCTGAAACCTGTGCTATGCAACGTTGTTTTCATCTCTGGAAGTGCTGTGTGACGTCGTTATGTAATTTCCGGAAAATAGCGCGTCTTTTTATTTTAGATTATGTGGAATTAAAATATGGGCACATTCAAGTAACAACATGAAATCGTAAAGTTATTGATATCATTATTGTTTCTGAAATTTTGATGTTGTTCTAGAGATGTGCCCGGTGTTTATTTTGTTTAAATTTAACCAAGAAATGTCGAAAATGGCCGTTTTGGTAGATCGTTATTGGTTTTCACTTTTGTTTTCTACCCGAAAAATGCAGAGTACAACCCAAATATTTATTATTTTATTAAAACATGTCTTTAGCTATATCATGATCATAAATAAAAACAAATTGGGCAAACTTTATAAATTGTAAAAATACAGGGCCAAATTAGTGGGTTAGTGAACCTACTCCTTTACTTGTGACACTACTTACTGTCATTACAGTAAAACCCTCGGTAACCAGGAGCACACCCGTCATCACACCCTCCGTGAGCTTTGTTACAGTGGACACCATACAGACAGTTGCCACTACAGTTGTTACTACAGGATTCACCGTATGTACCGTCTTCACAACCTAGCGAGTAATAACGTCATAAGACAGAGTAAAAAAAATCATCGATTCTGAAAAAAATGGACTAATGGAAGATAAATAAAGTAAAAAAATAATAGTGTAATGTAAAAATGTACGTTTAAATCTCAGCATACATTAACCGGAGAAAAATACAGGTTTAATTGATAAAAAAAATAAAAAAAAATAAGTGTGACTGAAAAAAGTAGATTTTACACATTAACTTGACTTTGGCGTGTCATAAAGTAAGTGTTCACATGAGCAAATAGAATGTTTGATACAGACCCTTTTATGAAATTATGAAACCATAGTGCCTAGTCCTGAAAACTTGCTGATGAGTTCGTATGTATACAAGATGGTATAATTACGAGTCCTCATGACATACTATGTATTGCTTTGTTGATTATCCCATTTCCTTTCCACTAATTCACCTAATTGCTGAGACCCCGTTTAGCAGACAATATTTAAATTCAAATTCATGGATGAAACTTAAATATAATGATATGCATATAAGAAGGTTTACTAGTTGTCATACCCCTGTCATTTCTAACCGAATACTATTAAACAGAATATAGCATTCATGATGATATCATATCGTGTCAGAAACTATGATTTTGCAATAACAGAACCAGGGCAAATGAATATCGTTCAACATACATACACATACGTTGTACCTGAACTTCACATAGTTCTACTTTGGCACAGAATCGTTTATCAACAGGATGTAAACCGCCATCACAACATCAATTCCCTTGTCTATACAGAGTAACATAACGTCCAGTAGCGTTACAGGGAACAGATCATGCATGCAACAAGCTAGCTGTGATACTTCTGTCATTCATTACCGCATATTATTAATAAGAATATGACATTCAATTTAAATGAAGATGATGATACCTTGCTGTGTCATAAACTGTGATGGTACGTTAACAGAACAAGAGCAAATTATTAAAGTACAGCATACATATAGTTCACTTACTTTGTACCAGAACTTCACAAAGTTCTAGTTTGGCACAGAATTGTTTTTCAAAAAGACGTCGGGCCGAAGGACAAGTCCCGTTCCTCTGTTTATACACAGTAACATAACGTCCAGTAGCGTTACAGGGAACAGTAAGTATATCACTGGGTCCAGGGCTTGTATGTAGTCCATTGTTGTGTAGATAACATCGTGTTCCTATCCACCAGTTTAATGTATCAGCCACATATATAGAAAAACCTGATAACCAATGTGTTAGGGATTTTGTAGCTGAAATGTTGAAATACGGAATCAAAATGTGCAGTTTTACTATCTGTATATGAGTGTTCTATGTATAAACTAAGTGCATATAGAGATGGGACAACCAGTATGTAAGTGCTGAAGTGGTGTCTGTACGTAACGTATAATGACAATTGAGTTATACTGCAATGTCCAAACTCTTTCTGTATATCAACACCAATAAGCACGATTATGAAATTACTTTACGAACAATAGCATAAATGACACATATGTAACAGGAGAAATTCCCGTGATCTCCAATATATCTTTTATAAGAATTTGAATTCTGTTTGGTATTAGCTTTAAGTCAACATCGTCATGAATCGTGTGTTGTGATGTACGACATTGCAACCAACTGTATCCAAACAACAATTGTATACAGTTAATAGTTTTAATTATATGGACTTATGTGTATATCACAATAATATGAAATATCATATAACAGCATCATTATATTATCATATACACAATTATATAATTTTATAAAGTTAATGCATTTCAGTGACTTGTGTTTATATCAAAATTAAATGAATAACATATAAGAACATAATTATGTATTATTATAATTGAATATCTAGTGATTGGCTATCAGGGTACTAATTTCGTCAAACACCACTCTGATTCTACACAAAAATATACTGAAGTTGATATAAAAAAAACATTCTGGGATTTGTAATAGACAAAATATTTGTAATGTTCGGAGACGTGGTCTTTCAACAAACTATCTACATTCCTATGGGAACCAATTGTGCTCCTTTATTGGTCGTCCTGTCCCTTTTATTGATACGAACAGACTTCATGTAGAAACTGCTGAATCAAAAGAAGAAAAAGCTAGCAGTGTCTCTTAATTTGAGTTTTAGATATATCGATGACGTTTTGTCACTTAATAAGAACAATTTTCATACGTATGTCAATGCGATATATCCCAGCGGACTAGAAATTAAAGATACGACAGAATCAAGCACACACGCTGTATACTTAGACATTTTACTTAATATAAACACAGAGGGGAAATTAGCAACGAAGCTATACGATAAACGCGACGATTTCGGCTTTCCTATTGTTAATTTTCCACATTTAAGTAGTGATATCCCTCACTCACACGCATATGGAGTTTATGTTAGCTTGTAAAATGGCTGCGTTTCAATCGATTCAAACGCCGTGGTAAATACGCGTCTTGGATTCACATATTTACTTAATTTAAACACAGACAGGAAAGTAGCAACTAAGCTATACGATAAACGCGACGATTCCGGCTTCCCCATATTAAATTTTCCACATTTAAGTAGCAATATCCCTCAGTCACCTGCATATGGAGTTTATATTTCACAAATGATCCGATATGTCAGGTTGTGTGCAACATATGAAGATTTCATATACAGAGGTAAACTACTCACTAACAAATTATTGACACAGGGGTATCCGAAAACCGCGTAAAATGTCAACGTCCCGCAAGCTTTACGGGCGGTATAATAGCCTTGTGTGCGTCTACTCTGTTTCCCTAAGTGAAATGTTGCCTTTTCGTTGACGGTTGTTGAGACGTCTGTACCAATTGTGGCTAGGATACACTCCTCACGTGTCTCACTGGACTTGACTGTGGACTCACGGCGGGTGTGACCGGTCGATAGTGGATGCTTACCCCTCCATATCACGTTAACCCACTTATTAATTAAATTCTGAATAATAATTCCACAAATCAATTGTTTTGTAATGATATTAACGGATACAATCAATGACAAAAATAACAATACAAATATTAGCTATTAAGTTGCAACCAAATAAATAAACGCATGTTACAAATGATAGAAAACGGATGAAAATATTATTTTAGAAAAGGGCTTATCATAAAAAGAACAACGAGAACACAAATCTTGAAGCATACTGATAATGATTAAGCCAACATTCACCTATGTACAATGTCAATTTTCTTCACAAAAGAAATACCAAATATACCACACACTGTAACTGAAGTGGAAAGCATTTTTGAATGTTAGAGATCGTTCGTGTAAAAATCACATCGAAAGAAAAGAAACATGACTTATTAGATAGGATCTGAAAAAGTGACCTCACAGATCTAGCATTGAGGAATCTATAATAACATTGATATCAATATATATATACCATCAATGACACTGTTAACAATAACAAATATAAGATATTAAGTCACAAATATTTAGTTTGTTTACTGTTGATTAACGTCACACTCAATAATATTTCACTCATATGGAGACGTCACCAAATGTCAAATGGAATGCTTCAATTTTTTGCTTATGCTCGGCATCTACGGCCATTGCACAGTGAGCGTTCTTTAACATACTGTGACACGGAACCTTGAGTTTTACTGTCTCGTCCGAAAGACAGGAAACCAATCTGTCGCCGGCGGGACTCAAACTCACGACCTCACGATCCAGAATCGAGTGCGCTACCGACTACCACAAATATTAAGTATTAAGTCACAAATATGAGATGTTAAGTCACAAATACTAGATACTAACTTAAATACACTAAAAATCAACTTCTAAAATGAAAAAAAATGAATTAAGATAACGTTTCAGGAAAATTAGAAATCAGAAATTTATACATGGTCATCATTATTCCGATGGTTGTATAAATACACAGCTGCTGTTTCTCTAGAAAAATGTTGTTTGAAATCGACCAATTCGAGGTGACATCAAATCAAGAAATGTGTTTGAAAGGCACGTCTACATATAAGCTCCTTATTAGAGTTCCTTTATGATCCAACTGTGCTGGAAAACAATCCAGACGAATTCCATACGGATTTTTTTTATACAATATTGGAACAATAGAATTTCTTAAATTGAATGTACTGAATACAATTAAAAGTTATGGACATTCACTAAGTTGATGCAAAATAGGTAGGCTACATCAAAATACCAGTTCACACATGTAAACAGTACTCGATGTACATGTTTGGCATAGCCTAAACCACTTGCTATTCAGTAATTAGTGCGTGTGTGTGTGTGTGTGTGTGTGTGTGTGTGTGTGTGTGTGTGTGTGTGTGTGTGTGTGTGTGTGTGTAAGAAATGTGGTAGGTATTTAATGACATTTTATACAAATACACAAATACCTATATAATAGAAAACTGGATAATTTTTAGTTAAACAGTTGATTGATAAAAACTATCTGCTTAAAAACAAGTGCCTAAAACTGTACACCATACTCTTGCCTCGCATTTTATATATTAACATTAACATTTTACTGAATTGCATCCCCCATGTTGGCAATTAATTACATTTATTACTTTATGTCAAAAATTTCCTGACATACTCAATAAAGTTAGAAATATGTGTGTTAGAGTTGCACAATTGCATTATTGTTAGCACATTGCCAAATAAAAATCCATCTACGGCAACCTTGACCTTGGCATTAGGACAAACCAAATTCACAATAATGACGAAACATCCAATCAATATACTCACGATCATCACTTTCCTTACGGTAATATATCTTGACACTATTCAAAAGATAGACGTCACCAAGATCAACACGCCACCATGCTTGTTTGTGATAATTATCTGAGGTTACGGCGCAAGAGCCCTGTGCTACTTTCTGTCTAACATCTCCGTCAATAGCTTCATCTGCTAGCCACTTGTCAGTGTATTGACTGGTAGACATATCTGTTGTCTTGTTGACCGACAAGTTAACTGCAATGTAGAGGATGGATTTATTTTGTCCCTCAGTGATGGTAATTTGTTAAAGATAAACGAGGAGTAAACAGCTGTTCTGGTGTCACGAATTAATGTCAACCGAATAATGAATCACAATCCAGAAGCAGAGTTTTAGTTATTCTTAACGAAAACTATTCATATTATGTTTCGAATTCTTTTCTAAAATGTACAATATACAATAAGGAGTGAACTGCTGTTCTAGTGTCACAGATTCATGTCAACGGAATTAGGAATCAAAATCCAGAAACAGATTTTTAGTTATTCTTAAAACTGTTTCAATCATGTTTACAGTTTACAGTATTCAATAATAAAATTTGACAAATCATAAGCTACTACTTACCAAAGGAAAATACACATTGTAGTAATTGAACTAGAAGAAATGTTCTTGGGATCGTGAATGTTTTAAGTTTCATGACGAGTAAAGATGGTAGGCCCTTCAACAAAACCAAAGGCGACACTGTAAACGCACATACAATATATAATAACAATAACTTTGCAGTTAGTATCTATAAGAGGAAAGCTGTTTATCACTTATGGAATTTCTTTATAGACGTGGACAATTGCAAAAAAATAACAGTTATGCATGGACGTTAGCTTAATTTTGTATGTAATCATTTATTAACAGCTGCTCATATAACATTATGGTTGTATATGTATTCACCAGCAAGGAAACTAGTCGGTTTAAGGAGGTACAAATTACATGACGAGTTTAGATTACAAACTAAACAAAGAACTATTTGATATTATATTGATAATATAAAAATAAAACACATATAACCTGGTAAATGGAATCTTGCCATTTTTTTCTTCACCAAGAGGAGTTTAAAGCAAGACATTAAAATGACTGACTAGATTGATTGTTTCTCCTTGTTATAATATATAATAGAACACCCAGTTAGGAAAGAAGGTTTTTTTTTCTCGTGCAACTTCCCATAACCGAGAATTCAGTAACATGAAACGTATGATAATCAATAGGTTACTACACCCCGACTTCTTATGTGAATCAGACAATAATCATAGTATGGTCATATTTTGTTTAATACAATTTTTATCTCAGTTTCTATTCATATTACTTCCTTGGTAATATAAAGGTAATATTTTGTCAGTGTTTTTATTTTTTCGGGTGAATGTAAATAGTGTTTTGTGCAAAGTTGAAATTAAATGTTTTTGCCAATATTTAGTAACTTCATTTTATATAGATGTTTCCCAAATTTGAATCCGGGTTTTTCTTGAATGTTACATAGTATTCGATATCCAAAAAGGTAGCATATCTTAAAACCTTAGGAACACACACACACACACACACACACACACACACACACACACACACACACACACACACACACACACACACACACACACACACACACACACACACACACACACACACACACACACACACACACACACACACAGACACACACACACACACACACAGACACACACACACACACACACACACACACACACACACACACACACACACACACACACACACGCGCGCGCGCACACACACAAAACACACACACACACATTTATATATATATTCGCTGATACCTCCCGTTAGCATGTGTAACAACACAATATATGGTACTTGCCCATACAGGACAGCCGGATCAAAATCCAAAGATGATACAGAATTTACAGTTAAGTCTTGTATTACATGCACAAGTTCGAACTTAATATACGTTATCACATGCTGTGGATGTGAAGAAAGTTCCATTGGTCAGACGGGGGATACTTTACCCCACCAAATGACAGTGCACAGACAACAAATACGGGTGCCCAAATACCAGTGTATCCCCGTTAGTGAGCACATTAGTCGTTCTGCAGCCGATAAAACACCTAATTACAAAGTATTTCCACTTTACAAATTTCATAAATAACCTGTAGAGAAGGAAACAAAAGAAAGACTTAATTCTGATATATAAACTCAATTAAATGAAATGAAATCTTCCACTATTATATATATATATATAGTCTCCCGTTAATTTATTTAACAATAAACAGATGACGTCGCACCGAACTGCTTATTATTGTATGACCAACAATCATATGACGTCATTATTATCTGTGTAAAATGCAAAGTTCACCTGTATTGCTATTTCACGTTTCCAAGTGTAACTATGTGATGTTAATCTCCTTGATGATTATTTTGCCGTTGTGATTGTTTGAGAGAGAGAGAGAGAGAAGAGAGAGAGAGAGAGAGAGAGAGAAGAGAGAGAGAGAGAGAGAGAGAGAGAGAGAGAGAGAGAGAGAGAGAGAGAGAGAGAGAGAGAGAGAGAGAGAGAGGAAACGCCGGCCCTCCACAAGTTAACTGTTAAACATTCCCACAAAGATAATCTTAGATTCCCGCTGAGCTCAAGACACGAATTGAGAGACCCCATAGTTTAATGTTTTGAGCTCTGTGCATTCGGCCACTCTATATAGATCAACAGGAAAGTGCACAAATAACAATATTGTGTACAGATTGTTCAACTGAATGTACTCCAGTATACGCCCCAATTATTTACACTTGATGTACACTATAGTACACGAATCTAAATAGAAATGTATATTTTGATATGGTTTTGTGATTACTTACGATCTGTAGATTGTGTTAAAGTTCAACATCCATCTTGTAAACCCATGGTCGAAAAATAATGACATTGTGCCGTAGTGACCTAAAGCATGTTCAGGAATGAATATACAAAGGTATTTGACTTCCGTGTTGATATCACAAAAACAAAACTCGATTCATGAATCGGTGTGTTTTATCTTTAAATCTATTTGAATATTAGATTCAAAGTTGAATGTACTTTATATATAGGGCATAATGGAAAAAACAGACACCAGTAATAAAACATACAACCATAGCCACCAGTATGTATCTATGCACAGACTCATTGATAGATATGGATGTAAAAAAAACCTAGACCCTGTACATCAGTGCACATAATACATTTCATAGCCCTCAGTTCTATGACGGTAGATTATGACATAGGCTTTTAATTATAATACTTATGTAGTCACTATATAGTTGAAGCTAGTATGGAATAACCAATTTGTAATCATTTATAACTAATTATGTACACTAAAAATGTGATAAACTGTGTTTTATATCAATTCTATAACCTGATTATAATTTTGTTTTTAGACACCGGTTAAATATATTTAGGTATGCTCTAATGTCGGCTGAGCATGAATATAAGTATATGCAGTGTTTATAATTTAACATATAGAGTTTATATATAATTCTGTAGTCAATACTTAGTCAACAATTGGACATTGAACGACGAAAATATAATTTCTGTGTGAAAGATCAGTAATCAGATATGTTTCATATATGCATGATACCAATGGAAATTAAGAAGTATTTAATGACAACGTACAAAACAGCAACACATGCAATGATATACATTGAAACCTGTATATAGGGGCCACCTAAGGGAGCAGAGCATATTTGCCCCTATGTGCAGGTGACCCTCATACACAGGTTCAATTTATTTGAAGTATGCAGTCAAGAGACTTAAAAAAACTGGACCTGATATACAGGTAACCCTTATATAGAGATGACCACTATAGCAGATTTTGCTGTATATAAAATTAACAATAATAATTTTAGTGAAAACATCAACGGATATTAATATTCAAATTCCATTAGGATACGACAAGATAGATATACAAATGACCTCAAATTGGAGAGCAATCGGGATACGAAGCGGGGTTAGACCAGGTTTCCAGAGTGGGGTAACCATACGTTCGGTACGATCTGACACTTCGTCAGGATAAAACGAAAAAATGATACATAACAAGTACACACACACACACACACACACACACACACACACACACACACACACACACACACACACATAACCGGATAATGACAGAGATGCTACATATTACAGGTATATTATGATAAATAAATTAGTAAGTGAAAATAAAAATAAAACGTGAATTTGTCTGTGTCGGTAGTCATTTTATTGTTTGATATATATATATATAGTATATATATATATTATATATATATATATATATATATATATATATATATATATATACATGAATCAATCATGATTATCGAGTTCTAACAGTCATTTAAGTATAATATATATAATGCGTAATTTATATATATATCAATAATATATGAAACAATATCATAAACAAATTATGTATGATGATTGTTGAGTGGATCGAATCACAACTTTTGTACTTTATTTGATGTTTATTAATTTGCTGATGCTATGATGAAATGTACATATTGGGAAATCGTAAATAAATAACATTTTATTTTACCATTTATAATATCAATTCTTATTCATGTTGCAGTTATAGTCATAGTTTATATCATTTTTGACAATTTGACATTTTTTCCTTTCTGCACTTTTATATCTGTTAATAAAAATGCGAGAAAACATATATTTGAATAAGTGTCTATATGCTTTCATCATATAACTGTCCTGTCCTGTTGAAGTGTTTCGTACGTATTTGAGGCAGTAATTGTCGTAGCAAGATCTTCGTAAGCCCCCCTGTTCCTTATAATTGTGACAGTTTATTGGTTCATGTCGGTCCCTATATCTTGCATGTTGACACCAATGTTTGACATGCATGCGTGTTTCTGTTCCTATTGGATTCTGTCGGTATTATTTAGTTTCTTCCAGTGTATATGACACTTGTGGTGCAGTCGACAGCGCGTAAGTATCAGAGTTACAATGAGAGCTGTAAGGAGTATTACTAGTTACTACTAGTTACACTTATGCCAACGATAATCCCACTCCTATCATCTTTCAGATGTTTATCTGTCTAAAAATAAATAACACACTTTACCATATATTGTTTTCATAAATTCTTTAATACGTTGTTAACGATAGGGTAGTTTATATTACGTAAAAGCTCAACTAAGCAAGACTAAACGTTTAGAAACGTTGGAAGATGTATATTAGCGACACAACGAAGTGATATTAGAATCATTGTTTACCAAATACAAGACACCTTCCTGTCACATGATGAGATGTTTCTATATATGACTTGCACATGCGTGAACACGGATGTTCATAAAATCCATGACTGCATGTTGAAATGACTTATTTGAAAAATCGCTTATATAGTCGGACATGATGAAAACTTTTGTCACAAGATGTGAGAATAGCCAACAGATGACAACATTGACTTCATTTAGTTATAACAATGTTGCCTAGATACGTGGCCTGCATATCGTCATATGTTGTAAATATATATATACAATAGATCTACTCTAGTAGTTCAGACTTTTCCCCATGAATTTGTTCTTCGTTTTGTTTTTGTAATGTAGGGATTTTAGAAAGAAAAATAAACACAACTCTATCGTATACTTTATTGCTAGAGGTTGTAGTCGTTTCAGTATTCAATTTATGTATTCGTACGCCAAAAGTAAAGCGGTTAATACTTATATCACTTGTGATAACCCAACACCCGTTTTATTGAAACAACAAAACAATCATTTAGTATATCTGTAATGAAGGAAATTACAATCGGTATGTAAATATGTTTGTGTATTGTTTAACATTGTAAAACTCACACCTCAATACCATGCTCGTTAAATGGCAAGTTGCTCTAGATAACATGTTTACAAGGCAAACATAAAGAATGGTGTATTTTACTTCATCATTGATATAAAAGATATCACGTGTAACGTATACATTTAAAGTTCCCTCATCCGTTCCTTCCTTGATATTTGTTCTCCGTTGCAATACAATACTAAATAGATATACAAAGACAAGTAACATATACATGCATACCTACACACGCACAGCAGTCGAATGTCTGCACACGTCTACTCAGGATTAGAATTTAATATCCGAGGTAGAAATTCTCCTATTTATTCAGGATAGAACCGGCATGAAATTAGTCTCTCCCGCGAGTAACAACTCATTGGAAAGCAAAATAATCGGTCTACCTTCGTAACTCAAAAGTGACGCAGTATTGAGTGACAATGATGCAATGAACGCACATAAAGCCAAAGACATGGTAAATCTCATTTATAAATGCTATTTACATGGACGTACTTCATTTTCATAAAACCGAGTTGAGTTTAATTGATAAGTACATGTTTTTGACTATCTGTTCCTTTATATATCCAACGCGGTCTTCATTCAGGAGCTGCTGAATCAAAGGAAGGCATGTGATTTGTCGTGTTATCAAAGGATAATGAACAGTGTCATGGATTAGTCAATGCGATATACACTAATTTACTTGAAATTAAAGTTACAGCAAAAACCAACACACAGGCTTCTAACTTGGATATTTTACTTCCTATAGATATAGACGTGGAAGAAACAACTTGTCCATCATTGAGTTTCCACATTTAGTAGTAATATCACACAATCACCGATATAAGTCATTTATATTAAACAAATGATCCATTATGCCAGGGTGTGTTCAACATATTCAACTTTTTATATACAACGCTGACAACTTATTAACACAAGATATCGAAATTCACGTTTAATGTGAAAGTTCTGCAAATTTTACTATGGGTATAATGACCTTGGTTGCGATTACTCTTAATTGTTACGAGGGTTTGTTCCTCACCTCTTTCATTAGATTTTGACCGTTGACTTATGGCGGTGTAACCGGAAGTTTACTCCTTCGTGGCATATGATCCCACCTATCAATTTTCATATTTCAAAAATGTGTTGATAAACGAGAGTTGCAGATTATTTGATAATTTTGTTACATTTAATATGCATAGTAATTATAAGATAAAGATATAATATATACTAGTGAAACAAGTAAAATGTGTAGGGCGACTCCTGCAGGAAAATGGTGAGCTACAAAGCGTGAAAATCGACCCCTTTATAAAATGCGAAAACGGCATGTGCAAATGGAGCATTGTAAAAGTGTAATGGTTTGTATACTGGTAACCAGTGCAAAACACCATGCTAAGGTATTGCGCGGTGTTCATTTTATTCAACGTTTCAGGTACACAGTTACTTCTTTACGTTAGAAAAAAGTTAAGTTAAATTATTTAAATTATATATATATATATATATATATATATATATATATATATATATACATATATATATATATATATATATAATATATATATATATATATATTTATATATATATATATAATATATATATATATATATATATATATATATATATATATATATATATAGATGCAAACTATAAAACACTGGTGTGCTTGATATCATTTATCTTTAAACCACAAAATTGTCAACGATTAAAAAAACAAGTCTTTCCACAATTTCATCTGTCAAAATCCGTAAACGTTTCATATATTTTTTCTACTAAAGTTCAACTGATATTACCCAATAGATTGAAGGGAATATCACAAATTAAAATGCAATTACATTTCATCAGAATTGAATGAGCAGAAAACAGCAAATAATGTTGACTCGAAAACGTGAAGACAAAATCCCGTCTTGTTGTGCATTAGGTTTCTTTCAGTATTGTGAAGCTAACCGATCACAGCACATATTTGATAATATAGCTATCACAATTCTGTTAATATACAATGGTTACTATTAATATCAGGGTGTCGATATTAAAGTATCTAGTGTATAAGTATCAGCAATTTATGCATATATCCGATGTTCTCTGGTTTTATGCACATATTCGATGTCATCTCGTTTTATGCATATACAATGTATTTGAGTATCAAAATGTTTTTGTTTTCTTTTTACAAACTCATTATTGTCAGAAAAGCTCAGTATACGTGGCTTTTCTACCCTGTTGGAGTGACTCGTACGTATTTGAGTCAGTGGGTGCCGACATAACAAGATCCTCATAAGTCACTCTGCTGCTCCCCTGCATCACTGGTGTTGGACTCGTCTCATTCACCGCATCATAAGGGGTCACATTCATGTCTGATAATCGCACGCGTCCCTGTTCATGACTGATTGAATCGGTAACATCCGTTACATTAGGAGAAGTTAGGCGTCTCAATCGAAGACAGGTAATTAACAGAGCTACAGTGAAACATATGATGAATACTACGCATGTTACAGTAATTGCAATCATGGCACCATTCGTGTCTTCATCTGACGTCTGTTTATCTATAAACAAATATATATTTCAGATCATTTTTTTAATTGCGATAATGGTTTTTGTTTAATTTTGGAACAACAACTTAGGCTAAATGAAGCATGAAAATGTATTAAATCTACTTACCATTTAAAGACTGTTACATTCAAATTGGTCATGCTACTATATAGGATTAATTTCGCACACACTTACATCAGGCAGAATAAAAGACGAGGCATATCAATACCCTTTGCATTAACTATATTTCTAATTTTCTTTGAAAAATGAATAGCACTTTCCTGAATTGCAATTTGACAATTATTCATTTATCGAATATTTACTATAAAAACAGTAATTTACCGTATACAAGACATCTCCCTGTCACATGATGACATGTCTCTGCACACGATTTGCACATATATAAACACTGGTTTCCATAAAATCCATGGTTACATGCTGAAATGACATTTTGTTAGTTGATTATCTAATTTGAGTTAGTTAATTTTGAAAACTGGAAAAGACACGAGGTGCACTGAGTGTCTTTTCATATTTTGATAATTAACTGAAGACAGTTGAATAAAATGATAATAAACTTACATGACTTGTTGAATCTGTTTATATCATAACTGAAGAGTATGAAATATAAGTTTTCATTACAGTACTAATGCGGGCTTAGCCAATAGGACATTCTGCCCTGTTAATTGGGAATGATGTGGTTTGTCTGCTCTTTAAAAACGGACTCAATAAGAAGAACAATTGCGACTACTCAACAGGAATTAAAGCAGGTGGCCGGAAGGATTCAGCGTTCCCTGTTAGATGTAACATCCGTCGCTAATGCACCATGGAATTCCATGGGAAGGTTAGGCACGGTAAAAAGGTCAGTGCTTGTGAAATGGTAAAATGAAATGTTATCAACACGATGAACAATTGCGATAACCAAACGGGGGTAGACCAGGAGTCCAAAAGGAGTCAGAGACCCTGTCAGGTCAAGTTCGAAGAAAACGTCAAGCTTTGCGAAAAGGCACATGTAACAACGGCCACAGCAAGACATGTCCCAGAGTAAGCAAGTAATGCAAAACATAGCGCTTCAACCAGACTGAGTAGAATATAGTTCTGTTTTAACCCAAAGTATTGAGGTCGGAGACTTGTCAGATGACGTGCAAGTGCTCAGAAAGCGCCTTGTCAAAGTCGATTTGTTGTAGTCTGAGTGATATACTTCAATAGGTACATCCATTACTAGTTTTCTTGATAGGCTTTTCTTGATATGAAGCACACACGCTTCATACCTATACATTTTACTTAATATAAACACAGACGGGAAATTAGCAACTAAGCTATACGACAAACGCAACGATTTCGGCGTTCCCATCGTAAAATTTTCAAATTTAATTAGTAATATCCCTCAGTCACCTGCATATGGAGTTTATATTTCACAAATGATCCGATATGGCCAGGGCGTGTACAACATATGAAGATTTCATATACAGAGGTAAACTACTCACTGACAATTATTGACACAAGGGAAATCGAAAGCCGCGTTTAATGTCAACGTTCCGCAAGTTTTACGGTCGGTATAATAGTCTTGTTTGTGACTACTCTGTTTCACTAAGTGAAATGTTGAGTTGCCTTTTCGTTGGCCGTTGTTGAGACGTCTGTACCATTTGTGACGAAGATACACTCCTCACGTGTTTCATTGGATTTGACTGTGGACTCACGGCGGGTGTGACCGGTCGACAGGGGATGCTTACTCATCGATGGCACCTGATCCCACCTCTTGGTTTCCAGAGCTCCGTGTTTGTCCATTTTAAACGGATTTGTATCTATGTTCTGGACATTCTATTGATTTATACTTTGGTATCTGATTTTTTTATATATATATTGCATCCAAATCCAAAGCACAAATCAACAGTCAGGGAAGGCCTTTATATTCGAACACGGTCATTTCAGTATTTACAAAACAGGTACGATTCAGTTTATTTTACCATGACGGGTTTCTTATCTGCTAAAAATTTCCGGTTGTTCAAATAGACAAAGTTGTATCAATATAGCTATTTCAAATAACGATATAGAATGTGCAAACAGTATAATGCAATGCATATCCTAAATGATGATATTTTATATTTCATTTAAAACAAAATGTCATGCAAAATAGCTGGATGTGTTATTCTGCTCCATTACTACAATGCATCATTTACCTTAATGAGTAATGTGCATGTGTTTTTTTTTTTTTTTGTTTTTTTTTTTTTATTTCATACGATCTAATATTTGATTCAGGGTGAACAAATACATGCTGTGTGGGACCTAACGTTTATGGATGTATTTTGTACGTCATTGACGTTTATCACGCATCTTCTATAAAACAGTGGGAATATTACTTACTTTCATTACAGTAAATCCCTTTCCATCCGAGTGAGCAATCTGCTGGACAACTGCCATTGATATAGTTACATGTAACGCCGTTACAATGTCCACATACACTTGAACAGTTTGAACCAAATGTCCCTGCTTTGCACTCTGAAATGAGTCATTAGTGAACTGCTGCGATTCTAAATCATCACAGAGCACCCTTGCTTAAATTACAGTTTGAAATGTCCATTCAAAATAATATTAAGGTTCACTCTCAAAATTCAGGGAGGCATTGTTTAGAATCAAACTTGCACAACGTTTTACATCCAGTATGATATTTTTCACTACTGAATCATGATAGCAGACCATGCTATTAATTAATCAGAGTGGATGGGTTTAAAATTTCCACAGGGGTTTATGAATTAAATAGCCATACAGGGAAATAGAAATGTCAGAAAGATAGATATATACAGAAGGAAATATCACCATCTTACTAAAGAAATTAGATGGGCATAAAAATGGCGAATTGTAAAAAAAGACGGCAGACAAAATAGAACGAGTAAAAAAACATACTTTCATCACAGAATGGACCCACCCAACCTTCGGAACACACTTCACAGTATCCATCGGTTTTTCTGCATTTCAAAATGTGTTTGCAGATGTCACTACACTTGCCGTTGCAGTTTATTCCGTATCTACCATCCGGACATGCTACAATGTAAATAAAAATACAGTAAAAAAAGCGTGATATGTATTATAATACGTTTGTATGAAAGATTATAAACATTTTGTCTAAATCGGAGTAAAAGCACGTACCTTTATCACAGAAATGACCCATCCAACCTTCAAAGCACATTTCACAATATCCATCGGCTGTTCTACATTTCGTTATGTCTCTACATTTATCACTGCAGTTGTAGTTGCAATTTTCTCCATATGTGCCATGTTGACAAGCTTAAAATTATAAAATAAAACATTTACCCAAAATGTATTTTGTAATAAAAAAAGGTATGAATAAATTAAATGTTTAATATATAAGATTTAGTGACAATAGTGTTTTTTTAAATTGTTTAAAAGCTGTTAGGAATCCTTGTTTATCAATATCCGAGTTATACAGTGTCTGAATAGACAATTGTACAAAACTGTTGAAGTTTCTACTGGTAGCATTTGGTAAGGCGTATGTAAACGGTTTTGTGGGTCCATCTATACACCCGTGTTTGTATGTGATTATCTGAAGTTGAAGTATCAAACATAAGTATGGTAGCGTGAAAGCAGTTTTGGTTGTAGGTGCATAAAAAGATAGTAATACTGATATATGATTTTGATATACATAAATGTACTTCGTCCTTAGAATGTGAGCTATGTGTGTGTTTGTAGGAATACCATAATAAGTATTAAACATGATGATGATGATGTTGATGATGGTGATGATGATGATGATGATGATGATGATGGTGATGATGATGATGATGATGATGATGGTGGTGGTGGTGATGATGATGGTGATGGTGATGATGGTGATGATGGTGGTGATGATGATGTTGATAATGACGACGATGACAACAACGATGGTGATGATGATGATGATGATGATGATGATGATGATATTTACCGGTAACTTACTTTCATTACAGTAATTCCCTTTCCATCCTGGAGCACAACCACTCGCACACATTCCAGTTTTATGGTCACATTCACCATTTTTGCATTTTCCACACCGATTTAAACAGTTATATCCGAATACACCATCATTGCACTCTGAAATTATACCTAATCTGATTACTATGAATACAGTTGTTCCACGTTCTTTCGCAGTTACATGTTTTACAGGGTGATAGCATAATTTTGTTTTGCTACCAAAATGGATGACAAGATGTCATACTGATTTCATTTCGTGTATTTCCAACATGCCCAAATAATCTTTGTTATTCAAAACAGGCAATACAGAAAAATGGAAATATTGCATTGGATGCACATGAAAATGATACCCAACTCCACATTGGAAGGTTACAGTTAATGCTAGAGAAAAAGTGGATACTTGGAATAAAATAACATTTACCTGGTAAATTACCAAAATGTTTTTAGCTTTAATATGACCCTCTTGAGTAATATGCAACTTGTTTGAACACATAAACATTGCCTAATCTTTAAAATGACATTTATGAGAAAAAAAAAAATAACTACCACAACGTTCATATATTTTTTGTACTTTTGAAATCTTATTCTGAAAATAAATAAAAATATTGCATACATAAAAGCTGTTGGATTCTGTGTAAAACTGAAACTCCTATGAAATATTCAGAAACCGATTACCGTCATCACAGTAAAATCCTCTGTAACCTAAAGCACACCCGTCATCACAACCTCCGTGACCTTTGTTGCAGTGCCCACCATACAGACAGTAACCACTACAGTTCTTACCACAAGATTCACCGTATGTACCGTCTTCACAACCTGGAAGAAAGAGTAGGTTTAAATGCATAAAAATCACAGAGTGTAAAAGTATATCCCATATGAAGTAGCATTTTTTCTTGATTTTCTTAAATTAGCTACGAAGGAATCTAGGCTTGTCTCCGACGAATATACAAGCATCAATTAAACTTTTTTTCGGAAAATCATCTAGTTTAACTTACAAAAAAAAACTATTTTAAGAGTTCATATATTAAAGTTTAACTGAACCAACACTCAATAATACCAAAACATGTCAGATATCGAAGTATAAACCTTTAGAATGTCCAGGACATAGAAACAAATCTGGTAATAATTGACAAACACGGACCTCTGGAAACCAAGAGGTGGGATCCGGTGTCATGGAGGAGTAGGCATTGTCTGTCGACCGGTCACACCCGCCGTGAGTCCACAGTCAAATTCAAATGTAATAAATGAAGACTATCATACGTGCGGAACGTTGACATCAAACGCGGTTTTCGATATCCCTGTGTCAATAAGTTGTCAATGAATAGTTTACCTCTGTATATGCAATTTTAATATGTTGAATACGCCCTGGAATATCGGATCATATCGAAATATCAAATTAAAGGACACCGCTTTTTCTTTATAATAAATGAATCAAACGTATTTTCATCGATAAAACCATGTTCAACTGAAACACAAATACTAGATTTAACTATCTCAGGTGAATTTGGCCTGTTATATGTATTGTCACAAGCATGTTTGATTCATCAGAATTTGTCTAACCATTGGTGAAGTAAAGTATGCATACTTAAGACTTGCACTTCACAAAGTTCAAATTTGGCACAAAATGTATTATGGTAAGGCATTTGACTCCAAAAACAAGTACTATTCCTCTGCTTATACACAGTGATATAACGTCCAGTAGTGTTACAGGGAACAGTAAGTATATCACTGGGTCCAGGGCTTGTATGTTGTCCATTGTTGTGTAGATAACATCGTGTTCCTATCCACCAGTTTAATGTATCAGATACGTATATAGAAAAACCGGATAGCCAGTATGTTAGTGATTCTGTAGCAAAACAAAACGTACAGTGTTACTCGCTATATATATATATATATTATATAAAATATATATATATATATATATATATATATATATATATATATATATATATATATATATCAAAATCGGTCAATATCTAATAACCAGATAACCGGATGATTTTTTCCGATCGAGTACTCGGTCACTTGTTTAAGATGGTAGCTGCAGACCCCGATACTATTCAAAGTGGGATGTGCAAGGAGATATTTATTTTTCCGAGGAGGCATATCATCGTATATCCGGAATATGTCCCATCTTAAACGCACTGTGGATCATTCTATAGCGTTCGGACACTACATAAGGAAACACGTTTTTGTCTTATCTATAATGTCATAATGATATAATATCACATAACATATCTCATATCACATATTATCTTTATTAATATTAAAAATGAAATGATCACTGGGCGAGGGTCGATCAATAACCAATTCTAAAATATTCCCTGGAGATGAAAGGTGTCGGCCTCCAGATTGTTCTGTCGCTCTTCTTTAAACGTTTTATACATTTAACATGAATGTGGTTGTTGCCGATACTCTGTTAGTGTAACTTACTTTCCTCTCCCCATAGATCACGCAGGTCATATGTATATCACCCTGGCCTTAAGTTCAAAAGATGTATTTTGACCAAATATTATTATTCCTTCATGTGGGTTGAATCAAATATTTACACTCCCCACTTACGTCGATATGTTTGTCCTTCCACTCCTCTGAATGGGTAACGTATATGTTGTATACCTCTTCTATGGTATTAGTTTCATTACAGAAACGGTATCGTCTTGAGCATTATAACGTTGGTATTATGTTTATATTATTCATAAAGATTTACATACATATAACAGAAGATATGATGGAACACTGTATACCAGTTGCGCATTCAGAACATTCCAAAGGGATGTGTAAGGGATGATGTAATTTTACTGTTTAAATTTGTTATAAAATACATGCCCCACTGCAAAAATTGTCAAAATATCGATTAACATTGTGCTGCAAAAATTCATAAAAAGGTTACTGATACGCATCTTTTCAGAAAAAAATACGAGTGAAAATTGAAATCAGTATACAGCTTCCACACCCAATATCACAACAAGTCCTCAGATCTTACATTGGTTTTCTTTTTCAAAAAAATAAAATAAATGCTAGGGGGCCCAAGGTATGCCGCCTCAGAAATTTCTAATAATTAGGTCCGGAAAGATTATTTTAGTTTCAAGAAACTAAATGATTACCCGTTTATCATTAAACAAATCGATCGAATTAATTTGATTATTTATTCGGCAGAAATAAGTAGGAATGCTGGGTGGTACGGCTGCGATTTGTTTATATCACAAGTCATTTTGCTTCCAGAAGCTTGATGTGGACATGTGTCTTTACAAAGGTATTTACATCTATAAAGTGATACACCCTCCCCCGATAAAATGATCTGGAAATAACTATAGTTGTCAGAGGCCGAATGCCAAAAATCGGGAGATGCTGTTATGCGCATTTTTTAAATTTTCCATTTTTGAAGCCCTAAAAGGGAATTTTAGCTCCCAAATACCAAATCCAAATAATGTCACGAGGTCCCTAGAAAATTTTCAATTTGACTGAGACGAATTTCAAACCGTAAACTTTTGGTTTGCTATGTACATTTTATCTCAAAAGTATCGGATGTTAAAAATATAATACACCTGACTGTATTTTTTATTCTAATCGTACAATTTCGAAATTTACAGACATTAACCGAACATTCATTTTTTTATCTGGATTTATTTATTAAGCATATATAGTTGATGTATATTCTTTTGTTTTCATAATCGAAAGTGAATAAAATTGTACATTATGGTGTACGAGTGGTTCAATTTTTAATAGGCGGGGTGGGTAGGAGTGAGTTAAAACATTATTAAATTGCTGTATGGTATCCTATATACATGCACTTCAAAACCGATTTTTCAAAGTGCTAGTTAATTAACGTGACAAGAATCAGCTTGGAAATATGTTCCTTCTGAACATTTTAAAAATTAAAAAGCCAATTGAGGCAATTCTAACTGTCAGACACTAAGCATACACTGTGCTGTGTTTATTTTGCCCTGAATGTACCACATGTATAGACGTGCAGGGACGGGGGCATCCCGCTTTTTCACGATGATAAATCTAGTGAGAAATTATATACATAATTGCACATAAGCAAATTGAATCTAGAGATCCATGATCTAAATATAGATTTTAGTTGTTATAATTGCGTATTCAAGTGACAAAATATAGCCTCGCTGACCAGGACATTTTCATAAAAAATGCGCTCGCCATTTTTATTTCAGTTTTGTTTGTTTCCTACGCCAATGCAATGTACAAAGCCTTCCAATAGCGGGAGTTTGAAAAAAAAATATAGCATACAAGTAACAAAACCTAGGTGATACCGTGTAATGCATCCCGGGTTGTAAACTGGGAGAGGTCTAAATATAGCTTTAAATTAGACACAATTCAAAACCTATTAACCTATTAAAGTACCACGTGCGTGTGGAAAATTGGTTATTCTGTTCGATGAATAAAACGCTGCTGACTAAACACACACACATGTAATGCTTGGGATCCGTAAAATGTATGAATTTCCAAAGACCGTTTTGCTGAATTTTAACTAATATTTAGCAATTTATTAAACGCTACCGGAACTTAATGCACGTACA